>JAVJIF010020131.1:0-68575 GCA_038442645.1 Agave tequilana | reverse complement strand
TGGATTGCTTGTGTGTGTGTGCCTAACTTATACTCATCCAACAAGAGCTTCACCATAGCACCTCAACCCATTAAAGGGGAATCAAGGGGAGTTAGTCCAGAGCCTCGCAAGGGGAATTCGGCTACACTTGTTGTATTGTATTAGTTTGTGCATAATTTGCATTAGCTTCCGTTTTTAGCGCACTTAGTTTTGCATTTAGTTTTAGATTAGCACTAACACCTATTCACCCCCCCCTCTAGTGTGTTTTTCAATTGGTATCAGAGCTAGTGCTCCTGATACTTAGGTAACATCCTAGGAGTGAGATCCATTTGCTTGCTAATCTATTGTTTGCATTTGCTTGTTTGCACACATTTAGTTTACCATGGCTTCATGACCCCAACCTATGTATGACCCTTCCAACATTCATGTTTGGAAGATTAGGATGACCGTTTATTTACAAACCCTAGGTCATAAAGTTTATCTTGCTATTACCAAGGAATCCTTCCTTAATGATCGCAATCATATAGGGGCAAATGCACAAGACCTAGAGGCCATTAGAAGCACTTTATCTAAAGATTATCTTTTATGTGTTTCTAACATGATTCCGCTTTTGTAGTGTGGAACAATTGACAACCACCAACACCTCCAAGCTTCAAAGTCCAAATCCAATAAGAAGAGGAATCTAGTGGAGAATCCGAACCACAACAAATGCTATATGGTCCAAGGAATGATCCCTTGAGGTACACTCGGAACTCAACTAGATAGTAATGATTGTGCTAGTTCTTCAAATGATTATGTTGATCCCATGCTTTGAATGAAAGAACTATCCATAGTTTGTGAAAAAATTAATAGAAAACTATAAAGTTTTGAAAAAGAAGAGTCTAGGCATTAATAATGAAAATAAAATTTGATTGCTAGACTTGATGTTGTTTTGCAAGAGAAAAGAGGAGATTGCTAATGAGAGGGATTCATTAAAATCTCAACTTGATCTTGCACTTAAAGAAAATGAGTTTTTGAAAAATAAAATTGATTGCCATGTTCTTTTGAAGAAAAATGATAACTTGTCTTCAAAAGTTGATTTTATTTTAAAAAGAGAATGTTGCTTTGAAAAACAAAATTATTTATTTCAAATGAGTTGAATGTTTGTTTAGACAAAAAATTGTTTTACAAAATAATATTGATGCACATGTTTGCCATGCTAGGGTAGTATCACACACTTCACCTAATGCATGTACCTCTTCTTCTAAGGTTAATGATGATATTTGTATGTTAAAGAAGAGAGTAGATTGTTTGGGGCTCCACTATGAGCCAATGTGCCATGAACCACACTCGCTTGGAAACCTTGGTTCGTAAGAAACAAGTTCCAACTTTTATGCATGCACACCCTCAACGGCATTACACATGCTCCTCACGGACACCATCACATGTATGCTCATGTGTACACTTGTACACATTGTGGTCGTAAGGGCCATCTTGCTAAATTTTGTTTTGATAGATTACATACTACTAATTTAGCAAAGAAATTTGTTTGAGTTAGAGAAGGGACTAACCCCATGGACCCAATAAGATGTGGGTACCAAAGACACCCCTCCTATTGTTTTTGATGTAAGTGTGGGCTCTCACATGACGTGAGAGTGATAGCACCTTGGAGTGGATGCGTTCCGGACTTAAAGGAAATCAATTGGATGCATCACTTTCAAGGGAAGTTTGGTGGAGAGACCACCATGTTTTTGGAGAGACAAGGAGAGTTGCCTTCTAGGTTTTTGGTAACAAATTCCTAACTCCCATTTATTGTTTACATGCTTTCATATTATTGTTTATAGCATGTTTTGATGCTTTATAACATGTTTTTGATGTCTATGGATTAGTATGTTCATTCCATGTTATTAGATCCTTGACATACATGTATAGTATTTGAGACACACATTAAATATGAACCCATACTTAGTGTTCTCACTTTTGTTTAAGCTATAATGTACATCATGAATCTAATGCATGGAATTTACATAGTAATCATGTTTTCTCATGATGATTTTTTTGTTGTTTTATGCTTTATGGGGTATAATAAACTAGTTTAGATGTAGATTTTATCAAAACTTGCATGTATGCATGTACACATAGTGAGGGACAAATTGACTTTTATATGTTTGCACTTCATGCTCATTTGTACCCACTATATGCACATGTATAAGCTAGTTTTGATGATTCCTTCATTTATACTTGCTATGCCTATTTCATGTTTTTACTTCATGTATATGTATTTTGAATTCAAAACCTAATAAATATACATGTATACCCATGAGTCTTTTACCTTCATGCAAAAACTTTTAATAGACTCGTTTACGGTTGGGATATGTATGTATATTGTTAGATTTGATGAATCATACATATACCTAGAAATTTGTTTCAAATAAAAGAAGTTTGATGAATTTGTATGTGTTTTATTTAGCAATATGATATTCATGTTTGCTTTGATGCTTCATGTTTTGATTACATGTTTAGATGTTAGTTTTCATTAAGACTAGGATTATACTTGTACATAGAATGGGCCACAAATAAATCTATATATGTATGAGCTTGAACGCTTATTTGAACCCATTAGATGTGCTAGTATAGTCTAGTTTTGATGATTCATACATTTCAAACTTGTATTCCATTTTGAATTGTTTTATGAGTTTCACTTCATGTATATGTTTGTATTGCCAAACTTTAAGATATACATGTATACCCTTGAGTCATTTGCCCTTCATGCAAATCTATATATATAGACTCAATTGTGTTTAGGGATATGTATGTATACTTATTGTGTTGACAACCCATACATATACCTTGAAATGAAATTTGTCTTGATGAAGATTTAGTTTTTCTTGATTTCGTGTTTAATTGTTTAACTTCATGTATATGTCTATCTTGTCCAAACTTTTAGATATACATGTTTATCCTTTTTGAGCCACGTGCCTAATGCATATATTTTGTGGACTCGTTGTGTTTTGGATATGTATGTATATTTTAATTTGTGCTTGACATACATATGTCATGAAGATTAAATAAGTTTTGATGATTTTCTTGTTTTCATGTTTAAGGAATAATTGAGCTTAATTGAAATTTTTCATGATTATGATATTCACACCTTATTTGTACTCACATTTATTGCTTGCTCATGTTTTGTTTTCATGAGACATTTTCTATGCTTAATTAGATTAGAGTGTTGATTATCATGTGGATTTCATTTTATGAAAAATGATTTGTATTTATTCCTTACTTGAAGGATTTCGTACTAGTTAACAAAACTTTTCATTTTAACTAGTTCATATTCTTCGTTATAATATAAGATATACACTTGACCCTATTCTTTCAATTGGTATCATTGAACACTTTCAATTGATATCAATTTTTGATCTTTTTGTATACTCATATATGTTTTGTATATGTATGCTTACTCTTTCAAGAATATCAATGTCAATTGGTATCTAATTTTCATACGTATATATACTTGTTTATGCTAAGCTTGAAAAATTTCTATTGTTTGATTTGTTTTCAATTGGTATCTTAACAAGCTTATGCATATGTTTAGTTGGTATTTCATAAAGGGGGAGAAAATTTGATGTTGTCTTTCAATTGGTATTTGATTTCCACTCCCTTGCTTTATGTTAAAATATAGTTTCAAATTGGTATCATATGTTTAAAAGAACACATTTCTCTTAATGATATCAAGATGTTTATGTTAAATGTTTTAAATTGGTATCTCAAAATTTTGTTAAGAAAAACATATTTATTTACATTGCCTATATGTGTATAAATTCATATTGAGTGTATCTTGTATTGAAGAGCTTGACAACTCTTCTTATGTGGTACACGTGTGTAGGGGAGCTTCACATCTCCTTTTATGCATTACATATTTTGTGTTATGTGAATTAGGGCGTGTCTTCCTTTCTTCATGTAACTCATATGTGTAGGAAGCTAACTTAGCGTCTTCCTCTTCATGAATTATATAGCATATAACATTTATTAATCTTTGTTTATCTTCATTTGGTATCAAGATGCTTCATTGACATATTTTTAATTGATATCATGTTTATAGTCACCCCTTATTGACTTTGTTTTTGTTTTAGACAAAAAGGGGGAGACCATTGTTTGCATTGTTTTGATTGACACAAAAAGGGGAGAAAAATTTTTACCCCTCATTTTATTTATAGTTTTTGAATGTTTACCCCTTTGTTGATGATTGACAAAAAGGGGGAGAAAGATTTTAGTTTTGTTTTATATATGCATAGTTATGTTTTTGCATATATTAAGTTTAATATAGTTTAATGTATGTTTATTGGTATCTAGAGCATCCAGAAAATGTTTATTTGTTAATTGGTATCTAGAGCATGCTTTGCTTTAAATATTTCATTGGTATCTAGAACCTTTATTGTTTATGCATATTTGTGCATTCATGTTTTAAGAGCCTTCATTGCATATTATTATGTTTATTTGGCTATGCATGAGTTAAGGGGGAGCTTCCTTGAGGCTTTACTTTAATCCATGCATATATAACTCCATGAGTTTTGTCATCATCAAAAAGGGGGAGATTGTTGGCCCAAAGGCCTTCCACCCTAGTTTTGATGATGATTAACTCATGTAGTTATGTTTACTAATAATCTTGTATTGTTTAAGTTTCAGATCATTAACCAAGATATTAGTTGGTGATTAGCTTCAACAAGGTGTTTGGAAGCTTATCATGGTGATTCCGGTGCCAAAACTTAAAGATCATATCTTTGCACTCGGTGGATCGCGTTGGGAGCAAGTCTACTTGAAGATGGAAGATCGTCAAGAGACTTAGGTATCCTAGTTTAGTTTAGTGTGTTTTAGATCCATTTGTAAAGCTTAGTATAGTTGATATGCTCAAGTACACATACACACGTTTTATGTTTTGGATTTGGTTTTCATGAATAGTAAATCAAAACAAGTTTACTTTATTTCTATGTATATTAGATATGTTCTAGATATACATACATGGTTTAAACGTGCTAAACAAACTTATTTTGATATCCCTATTCATGTGTTGAAAAGCCAAGTTTGATAAAAATATAAGAGTTTGTTTTTGATAAAAATGAGAAGAAACAAAATGATTTCATATGCTTGATATTTGAGTAGAAATGATTATCACATGTTTCAATATCAATGCTATATGATAAAACAAGTTTATGAAATTTTCAGAAAGATAGAAGTTTTTTAAAAGAATTTTTCTAACATGTTTTATACCAGTTTTGGACCCAGACTGACCTGTCAGGCCAGAACGGTCGACCGAGCGGTCGACCGCACCTAAGGCCGGTCGACCGCGCGGTCGACCGACGTGCACAGACTTGTGCACGTCTGGCAGCCAGGGGGCCGGTCGACCGGACGGTCGACCGCTGCAGAGAGCTCTGCTCTCTGTTTGTTTCGGTCGACCGGGCGGTCGACCGGAGGCTCCAACGGGTCATAATATGACCGTTGGACGGTCGACCGGCCGGTCGACCGTTAGGCCAGTCAGGCTGACACGTCAGCCTAACGGCTAGTTTTCTATTTGGCCTATATAAACCCATCTCTTTGGGATTTTGGCCAAGGTTTTTAAGGAGAAAAATTTCTGTGTTTCTCTAGTTTTTAAAACAAGTTTTAAAAGAGTTTAAGTGCCAAAAAGAATTTAATCTTTATTGTTTTGGGTTTTTTGGAAAATCAAAGAAAACTAGGTTTTGGGATTTGATTTGATCTTGCATTTTCTATCTTTTACAAGAAATTTCCCAAGTAGTTTTTCTTTGTTGCTTGTTTCCAAAAATACCTAGTTTCCACACTTGAGCTATCACCTATCCTAATCTATTTAGGATCTTGTTTTGTGGAAAAGAAAAGAGAAAGAAAGTGAGATTGAGTTGTGGTTTTTGGAACCACTTGTTGTAAACACCCTTATTCTTTGTGTATCCCTCTTAGGTAGAGGTGATCGGGTGATTGGTTTGCTCCCTCTAGTGAGAGGTGGAGATTGGTGTTTGTAAACCCTCTTCGGTAGAGGTGTTGGTTGTTGTATTGGCTACGGGCCTACCCCTCGGTTGTGAGGAGGTTGTTTGAGAGAGGAGTTTGGTACTCCTAGTGTTGTAACAAATCCTCTTCGGTAGAGGTTCCCTCGGTGGGAGATAGTGGATTGGAAATCCTACACGGTGGTGTAGGCGGGGATGTAGAGCAAGGTGCTCGAACCTCGAAACATATCGTTGTGTTTGCGTTTGCTCCACTTGTCTCTTTAACTCTCTCTCATTTATTTGTGCAAAGCATCATACTTCATATCATCATATCATATTTGCTTGTGTTGAGCATAATTCATATTGCCATATCATATTGCTTGTGTTGCCTTGCATTATTTCATATTGCTATATCCTTGATTGCTTGGCTTGATTGTGTGTGCACATTGCTTGGATTGCTTGTGTGTGTGTGCCGAACTTATACTCATCCAACAAGAGCTTCACATAGCACCTCAACCCATTTAAAGGGGAATCAAGGGGAGTTAGTCCAGAGCCTCGCAAGGGGAATTCGGCTACACTTGTTGTATTGTATTAGTTTGTGCATAATTTGCATTAGCTTCCGTTTTTAGTGCACTTAGTTTTGCATTTAGTTTTAGATTAGCACTAACACCTATTCACCCCCCCTCTAGGTGTTTTTCAAGAACCTCAGTCGTGGAGATGAACTGGGTTGTGAGACGCTAATCTCCGAGTGAAGTGAGGACTTCAATTAAAGAGTCGAACTGGGCCATGAGGCGATGGTCTCTAAGTGAAGTGAGAACTTCAGTCGCGGAGCCAAATTGCTTGGTTGGCTGGTGTTCGTGTTATTATTCTCGAGTGGGGCTTCCCTCCTCGAAACACACAGTCAGAAGATACTATGTGAGGGGGCTGGAAGCCCTCAGCTACGGAGACAGGCAAGCAGTTGCTCAATCGAGGGCAGTTGCCCAATTGAGGATGAGCCTTTAGAACCCAGAGATAGTGTTTGGGCTATCTCTCGAGTGGGGGCTTCCCTCCTCAGAGCATGCACAAATTGGCAGTTGCCCAATCAAGGATGAACCTTTCGTATGGTAGCTGCCCGGTAAAGGATGAGTCGCAAATGTGGGTGATTCCACTACGTCTCTCAAGTGGGGGCTTTCTCCTAGGAGCATAGACAAACGACAATAGCCCAATCGGTGACGAACCTTCCAAACGATAGTTGCCCGATTGGGGATGAGCCATGGCGATTACCGGTGAGCATGAACCTCCCAGACGGTAGTTGTCCCCGAGAATGAGCCAAGACGGTGGCGGTTGCCTGATTGGGGATGAGCCTTCCGGAGGGCAGTTACCTAATCAGGGATGAGCCTGAGAACGCCCTGAGGCGGAAGGTTGTGGTGTCGGTCTCGAGTGGGGGCTTCCCTCCTCAGAACATATAGCTAAAGTATTAAGCAGACGATTAATTGAATAGAAATGAGCCAGTGTTATCGGAGGTGAAAGCCTACATTATTGTTCTCGAGTGGTGGGCTTCCCTCCTTGGAGCACACCAACGAAAACCTCCGGGGGATACGCTCGTGAGCTGGCCGCATCGGGGCCGGTGAGCGGATTGACATGTCCTGTGGAGGTCGTAAAGAGCCGGAGGAGAACGTTGATGTTGGATCTCGAGCGGGGGAATCCCTCCTCGAATACAATCTTGACTCCGTAAAGAAGAGCTCTTAGGCTGAACATGTTTCCCGGATCCTGCTCTTTATGTGTGGGGCTGATGTTAGTCAATCGCCCTGTATTGTATGACCATGTGCTGTAATTGATTCAGAGACAGGGACTCGCGCTATCTTTCTGTTTCGGAGGAGGCTCCGGTGTGAGGACGTACTCTCGAAGATAGCCTTGCTGGACTAGATCTTCGAGGTACTTGTGAAGAGACCAGCATTGGGCAGTCCGATGTCCCGAACGGTCATGAAAAGAGCAGTAATCCTTTGTTCCGGGATGAGAGGGATCATGTGGCTTCAGTTCCGGACGCCTAATCCAGGGTTGACCCTTGAAGGCTTCAAAGATGTCCTGAATCGGGAGCTTCAGCGGAGTGAAGTTGTCGTCCACCCGGTAAGCTTGGAATGGGCTCTGCTGAGGGTTCAGGAATAGTCGCTTCTTGAAAGCGCCTTGCCCGCGACCATGGTTGTCGACGAAGGGGTCTTCGTGTTGCGGCTTCGGTTTAGCTCCGTCGTCGCTGCAGTTGAAAGATAAGTTGGTGGAATTCTTCATCGCTTCCTCCAACTAGATCTACAGTTGAGCTCGATACAGGATCTCACTCCAATGGGTGACGTTTGTATTTCACCAGGTGTTTGTACAGCGGATGGGTGACCCGTAGTCCGCTGATGAATGAGAGAACGGAGGCGTCTGCTGCAGTTGTGTATTTTGGCTAGTTGGTTCTGAAAGTAGCCAATGTACACCTTAAGACTATCAGAGGGTCTCATCTTGATGTAGAGAAGGTGATGGTTGTTCTGCTTGAACTCCTGCATGGAGGAGTATTGTGCGAGGAACAACTCGGTGAGGACTCTGAGTTATGGATCGAGCGCAGTGAAAGGAAATAGAACCAGTCAGAGGCTAATCCCTTCCAGCTGGAGGGGAAGATCCGCATAGGATGGAGTCGTTTCTAGCATGGATTACTATTTTGTCCTAATACTGACAGAGATGTTGCACCAGGTCGCTCTTGCCGGAGTAGCACTCAAAGTTTGAAATTGTAAATTTCCTGGGAAATCCATATCTCAACATGTCATCTAAAAAGGGGGAGTTGGTTGCATCGGTGGTGATTGCTTTGAGTTATCAATGGATTGGCGCTCGTGCTTCCTCGACTCGCTTCTGTACAAATTTATCGGAGATCTTGCACACAGACGAACTCTTCGGTCTTTCTCCGAAAGTGGTTGCCCTGATCCCTCGTGCGGGTATGTGACAAACTCGATCCGTCATCAGATTATTCCAATGGAGTTAGGGAGTCTAACATGCGTCACCTCCGGCTCTAAGAATGCTCGCCGCTTCGGGCCTCAGTTGCAGAGTGCCTTTCTGGAGATGGAGGTGGCCCTGGGCTGCTTTGAAGGGTCGTGATCTAGGCGAGGAGTTGGTCGTTCAGACGCTTCATCTCCTCCCGTTAACGGGCCACAATTTCTCGATCATGCGCTGCCTGCTCTCGCTCGCGATCGAACAGGGCTTGCTACTTTGCCATCCCCTCCCTCATGTCAGCAAACATTTGGAGAAGTTGGGCTTCGTATGTTGACGGCGGGTGTACGCCTCCGGTTGCCCCCTGTGAAAGATCATAGACAGTCTCTTCCACGATAAGGCTGAGGTTAAAGCTGCTCTCGAGGGGATGATACCCACAGCGACGGCAATGAACTTGCCTTTGGATTTGGCCCCCTCGTCAGTGGTCAGCTGCTTCTTCGGGGCCATTGCTCGTAGAAGAAGCTTATTGAGGATGGATTTAGTAGGGGAGAAATTTGAGTGATGGGACTCACATCTCAATGAAGCACCAATTTGTGATGGAGATTTTTCGTCACGAGCTTTGCGAGTATGAGAAAATAATGTGTACAGAGAGAAGCGCGAAATTTTATGTGGAAACCCTAATCGAGAAAAACCACGAGAGAAAATTCACTATAATATGTGAAGAACAAGAATTACATGAATTTTCTGTGTTAGGGTTAGTATTTGGTTTCTTTGCCAAGTAAGAAGATCCCTTTCTCGTTGGAGATCTATTTAAGCTCCATTTGATCTATGCGCACGGGGATGGATGATATGAGTGAAAAGTCACTTAGAGGGGGGGGGTGAATAGGTGATAATGCTAATCAAAGGGCAATTTAAAAATTTAATGCAAATTACACTCAAGTGCTATCAACAAGTGATGTACACAACCAAGCCAAGCAAATATGAATGAGCAATGTAAATAAATGCAAGGCACAAAGTAAAGAGAGAGAGCCAATGGATCAAGCGCAAACACAAAGATATGTTATCGAGGTTCGAGCACCCAGCTCTACATCCCCGCCTTCGACACACGAAGGATTTCCACTAGCTCGTCCACCTAGGACCCTTTACAAGGAGTACCCAACTCCTATCTTTACAACTTCCTCCTTGAGGCACAAATCCAAGCCAACCAACACAACCTCCTCCTTGAGGCAAACTCCAACAATCACAACTCCTCCTTGAGGCAAATATACAAACCAATACAACAAACTCTCAATCACCAACCAATACAAGGATCACCTCTCAACTAGAGGGATACAACCCAAAGCACAAAGCTAAGAAAAGATTGGGTTACAACTTGGTGGTCACAACAACAACCACAAACAACTTCTTCTTCCACACAAATAACCTATAGATATAGATAGTAGATTTTTTGGCTCAAGTGTGGAGAAAACCAAGGGATATGAAACCAGCAACTCAAAGAAAAACCTTTGGGAAACAAATGAAATCAAGATATAGAAGTTCAAACAAAAGCTTTTCCCAAAATCCCTTTTCTTTGGTTTTTCAAACCCTAATCAAAAACACAAAAGATTGTTCACTTTGAATCCAAAAACCTATTTTTTCTTGCAGCAAAAACACCAGAGAGATAGAAAATTTTAGCCCAAAAATTCTTTTAGAAAAACTCTCTCAAATGGGGTATTTATAGGCAATTTAGAAAACTAGCCGTTTACAGAATATTTGCCAGATTTACCCTGCCGGTCGACCGGCCCGGTCGACCGCCCAACGGTCAAATTCTGAACCGTTGTGGCTACCGGTCGACCGAGAATTCCTGAGAGCCAACAGCTCTCCGTCGGTCGACCGCTTCGGTCGACCGGATACAGAGTCAGCCAGCGTGCACGTATCCGTGCACGTCGGTCGACCGGAACGGTCGACTGGCTTCTTTGGTGCGGTCGACCGTACCAGTCGACCGGCCAAGCCTGGCAGACAAAAATCAGGTCTGAAATCTGGGGAAAAAAATATTATAATAAATCCCACAAAATCTCTAAAATTCCACAAAAATAGTTTTATCATTTTATATTGAAATACAAACTTGTGTTAAAAATCCTAACACAAATTTCAAACATATTTGACTATTTTTGTGTCATAGAAATTTTGCCAAAAAACCAAAAAACCGTATTTTCTAAAACCTTGTATTTTGAATAGAAAATACACATTGTCTAAAACTTATCCATGATACAAAAATATGATATTTAAACACTTTGAAGCATATTGTATATGAATAGAAATTCAATATACAAGAAACATATATATATCATGATTTTTGTCATTAAGTCCAAAAATATGTTTTGTTGTAAATACCAAAACATAAAACACATGGAATAGATTATCAAACAAAGTTTGTCTAAACAATTGAAGCATGCATGTATATAGAACAAATCTAATATACATAAACCATGTAAACTTGTTTTGATATAATATCTATTCATGCAAACCAAAATCGGTTAAACCTAAAACCGAAAAACCAAAAACCAATATTCAAAAACATGAAACGTGTGTGTTGTGAACTTGAGCTTATCATACTATTCTAATCTTTACAATTAGGTTCTAAACACAAACTAAACTAAGGATACCTAAGTCTTCTTGTAGAGCGCCGTCTCCAAGTTGACTCGGTCCAAACCGTGATTCACCAAGCAAGTGCTATATATGATCTTTGACGCTTGGGCTCTTGAATCAACATGTGCAAGCTTCCAAATCATCTTGTTGAAGCTAAACACCAACTAATATCTTGGTTAATGGTCTGAAATTAAAATCACAAGATTATTAGTACACATAACTACATGAGTTAATCATCATCAAAACTAGAGTGGAAGGCCTTTGGGCCAACAATCTCCCCTTTTTGATGATGACAAAACTCATGGAGTTATATATGCATGGATTAAAGTAAAGCTTCAAGGAAGCTCCCCCTTAACTCATGCATAGGAATAAACAAACAATAAGATGCATATAAATAAGGTTCTTGACATAAAATGAATATGCATATGAAACATGCTATTGATTCCAATTAAAACAAAACAACTAAATTACCAAAACATGCTCTTGATACCAATGGATACTAATAAAAACAAAACTCATAATGCTCTTGATACCAATACCAATGGAGATGAAAAGAACATAAAACTGAAAACTCATGCATATCAACTCCAATAAATCTTCTCCCCTTTTTGTCAATCATCAACAAAGGGGTAAAAACAAAAAGATATGAATTCTTCTCCCCCTAAATATATGAAACAAAGAATAAACAAACTACTTCAAGGGGTGAAACCAAAAATGATACCAATTAAAAAAAATGTCAAAGAAGTGCATTATGATATCAATAGAAAGTGATCATAAAAACATTTAAGAAATGCCTACCAATTACCAATTGAAAGTAAGAGGGGCATTGAAAACAAATATGATCCCAATTGAAATTAAAACATATTGAAAATAAAACACATGATACCAATTGAGAAACACAATGATACCAATTTTGAATAAACAAATGCATCTAGATACCAATTGAGGATATTTATCTTTATAAGCAAATGAAACCAATTAAAAATCAATAATCATTCTTTAATCATTTTTCATTATAAAGTTAGGGAGTGGGAAACAAAACAATAGTAAACTAAATACCAATTGAGAATTGAATCAATTGAAAATGATGGTCATTAAAAAAATCAAGCTTATCATAAACAAAATTTGTGATATCTTGAAGCACAAATAAATCATCTATATATGTATGAAAGAAATAGAAACCAATTGAAATTGATACTATATGAAGTATAAGCATACATATATAAAACAAAACATATATGAGTATACAAAAGGATGTCAAGATTGATACCAATTGAAAGAATTCAATGATACCAATTGAAACAACAATAAGATCAAGTGTATATCTCATATCAACTATACCTCCCAATCATGGTTCAAGATTTATATGATTTTCATTATAAAGCATACATGAACATGATCTCCCATCCAACCACCCTTTGATGGTAGGAGTTTTCAAAAATAGATTTGGAAATATAGTTTGTTGAAAATCTCTACCTCATGAAGAATATCACAATTAGTTATATGAATCAACTAATACGAAATTCTTCAATAAATCAAAATATATTTCATGAAGGACATGTAAATCACATGATCATCAACACTCAAAATCCATAAAGCCCATCTAATACTCATGAAAACAAGGTCATGAGAAAACTATTAAGGTGAGTGTATAGGATATATGTAAAACACACTTATCATGAAAATGGACAATCAAGCTCAATATTGAAATTCCTTTAAATATTTACACATGATAAATTAAATTACTTTTACCAAAAGAAATTTCCAAAAACATGAAACCTATCTAAGATGTGAAATCACCTATTGAAATCATCTTAAAAACATGATATTCATCATAAATGTGAAATCACCTAAAAACATGAAAATCATCAAAACATGATTTAAAACTTCAAGGCATATGTATGTCATGTACAAACTAAAGTATACATACATATCCTAAACACAATGAGTCCACAAAAGTATGTGCATGAAGGCACGTGGCTCAAGGATGTACATGTATACTCAATAGTTAAGACAAGATAGACATATACATGAAGTTAAAACTCAATATCATAAAACATTTCCAAAATGGGGAATACAAGTTAGAATGTACGAATCATCAAAACTAGACTATACTAGTACATCTAATGGATACAAATAGGCATTCAAGCACAAGTATTACAAAGGTTTACTTGTAGCCCATTCTATGTACAAGTATGAATCCTAGATTTAATGAAAACTAACTTCTAAACATATATTCAAATCACAAATCACAAAACAAGTCATAATAATGTCATGATAGACAAAAATTGATCATAATTCAAATCCACATGTTCTACTAATCATGGCAATAAACATACTAAACAACACATGAATTATTAAAACAAAAATCATAGAATCGTAAAACATCCAAATGATCATTATGCATATGCATGTGCAATAGATCTAAGGCATACATGTTAGTATAAACAAAGTGAGAGCACTAAATATAGATCCATATGAAACATGGGTGCTCAAGGAACTAAACATGTATAACATTAATCTAATGAACAAGGCACAAGCATAATGAACAACAAAACATGACATGCTATAAAAGATGAACATGGAAAGTATGCAAATAAAACATTAGGAGTTAGAGATGATACCAAAACCAATGAAGTTGCACCTCTAGTTCTCCAAAACACGGTGGTCCTCCCACCAAATCTCCTTGAGAGTGAAGCATCCAAATGGTTCTCCTTTTAGCTTAGAATGCATCCACCTCAAGGCACCAATACCCTCACGTGACGCGAGAGCCTCCACCTACATCAAACATCAAAGAGGTGGATCTTGGTACCCATTTCTTTGTGGGTCCACGGGGGTTAGTATCTTTTCTAACCAAACATAATTAGTTGCTAAATTTTCATGATAAATGCGATCATAACAAAATCTAGCAAGGTGGCCTTTTCGACCACAATGTGTACATGTGTACACGTGAGCATACATATGATGGTGGTGATCATGAAAAGCATGTGTATGCCTAGATGGGTGTGCATGCAAGGTTGGAACTTGTTTCTTGCGAACCAAGGTTTCCAATCGTGTGCGATTCATGGCACAATGGCTTAAAGTGGAGCCCAAACAATCAACACTTTTCTTCAAATTGTTTATATCATTTTCTATGCTAGAAGACAAAGTGGAACATGCTATAAGAGTGCAAGAAATAGAAGCTACACTAGCATGACAAACATGAATATCAAACTCATTTTGTAAAGATTTATTTTTAATCAAAACCAAATCCAATTCTTTTGTAATTGAATCAATTTTATTTTTCAAAGTAAGATTTTCTTTAAAAACAAGATCCAATCTAGAAAACAAAACCTCATTGTGTTCTACAACATCATCAAAACCATTTTTGTTTTCAAATTTTCAATCTCTTTAAGTGCAAGTTCAAGTTGAGATTGTAGTGAGTCACGTTCACTAGTGATCTCTTCTTGTTCTTGCAAAATCACTTCAAAATTAGAACATAAATCCTTTAATTCATTTTTCAAAACAAGATTATTCTCTTTCAAAAGTTTGTGTTTTTCTAAGAATTTTTCAAGCTTTGAGTAAGATCCATATTTAAAGTTTGAACCTCAAACAACCATGGCAATAAGAATTAGAGCTATCATCAAGAGGGGAATCCGAGTGTACCTCAAGGGAGTCTTTCCCTTGGACCATGAAGCATTTATCTTTGGACATGTCTCTCTTGGATCTCCTCAAATTGTTGATGATCCTTGGAAGCTCGGGAGACGTTAAGATGCTCCAAACTGTAAAAGCCGAATCATAGCGATCAAAAATAGGTAAAAGATGTTCATTTAGAGATGCTAGAAGTGTCCTAAGGGCTAATGCATTGGCCTTCTTATGCTTGCTACTATTAGGGAGGGATTCTATAGTGATGGCTTGATAAACTAGATGACCTAGAGTTTTTAAATGCCTAGTCATGTCCACCTTCCAAGCATCAAGTCTAAAATGGTCAAACATAGGAGGGCTAGCCATGAGTGCAAACTAGTATGAGTGCAAATGAAAATGCAAGTGAAGATTAGCAAACCAAGATCACTCCTAGGTGGTTAAACCTAAATATCAGGAGCACTAGCTCTGATACCAATTGAAAAGTCACCTAGAGGGGGGGTGAATAGGTGATAATGCTAATCAAAGGGCAATTTAAAAATTTAATGCAAATTACACTCAAGTGCTATCAACAAGTGATGCACACAACCAAGCCAAGCAAATATGAATGAGCAATGTAAATAAATGCAAGGCACAAAGTAAAGAGAGAGCCAATGGATCAAGCGCAAACACAAAGATATGTTATCGAGGTTCGAGCACCCAGCTCTACATCCCCGCCTTCGACACACGAAGGATTTCCACTAGCTCGTCCACCTAGGACCCTTTACAAGGAGTACCCAACTCCTATCTTTACAACTTCCTCCTTGAGGCACAAATCCAAGCCAACCAACACAACCTCCTCCTTGAGGCAAACTCCAACAATCACAACCTCCTCCTTGAGGCAAATATACAAACCAATACAACAAACTCCCAATCACCAACCAATACAAGGATCACCTCTCAACTAGAGGGATACAACCCAAAGCACAAAGCTAAGAAAAAGATTGGGTTACAACTTGGTGGTCACAACAACAACCACAAACAACTTCTTCTTCCACACAAATAACCTATAGATATAGATAGTAGATTTTTTGGCTCAAGTGTGGAGAAAACCAAGGGATATGAAACCAGCAACTCAAAGAAAAACCTTTGGGAAACAAATGAAATCAAGATATAGAAGTTCAAACAAAAGCTTTTCCCAAAATCCCTTTTCTTTGATTTTTCAAACCCTAATCAAAAACACAAAAGATTGTTCACTTTGAATCCAAAAACCTATTTTTTTCTTGCAGCAAAAACACCAGAGAGATAGAAAATTTTAGCCCAAAAATTCTTTTTGAAAAACTCTCTCAAATGGGGTATTTATAGGCAATTTAGAAAACTAGCCGTTTACAGAATATTTGCCAGATTTACCCTGCCGGTCGACCGGCCCGGTCGACCGCCCAACGGTCAAATTCTGAACCGTTGTGGCTACCGGTCGACCGAGAATTCCTGAGAGCCAACAGCTCTCCGTCGGTCGACCGCTTCGGTCGACCGGATACAGAGTCAGCCAGCGTGCACGTATCCGTGCACGTCGGTCGACCGGAACGGTCGACTGGCTTCTTTGGTGCGGTCGACCGTACCAGTCAAACGGCCAAGCCTGGCAGACAAAAATCAGGTCTGAAATCTGGGAAAAAATATTATAATAAATCCCACAAAATCTCTAAAATTCCACAAAAATAGTTTTATCATTTTATATTGAAATACAAACTTGTGTTAAAAATCCTAACACAAATTTCAAACATATTTGACTATTTTTGTGTCATAGAAATTTTGCCAAAAACAAAAAACCGTATTTTCTAAAACCTTGTATTTTGAATAGAAAATACACATTGTCTAAAACTTATCCATGATACAAAAATATGATATTTAAACACTTTGAAGCATATTGTATATGAATAGAAATTCAATATACAAGAAACATATATATATATCATGATTTTTGTCATTAAGTCCAAAAATATGTTTTGTTGTAAATACCAAAACATAAAACACATGGAATAGATTATCAAACAAAGTTTGTCTAAACAATTGAAGCATGCATGTATATAGAACAAATCTAATATACATAAACCATGTAAACTTGTTTTGATATAATATCTATTCATGCAAACCAAAATCGGTTAAACCTAAAACCGAAAAACCAAAAACCAATATTCAAAACATGAAACGTGTGTGTTGTGAACTTGAGCTTATCATACTATTCTAATCTTTACAATTAGGTTCTAAACACAAACTAAACTAGGGATACCTAAGTCTTCTTGTAGAGCGCCGTCTCCAAGTTGACTCGGTCCAAACCGTGATTCACCAAGCAAGTGCTATATATGATCTTTGACGCTTGGGCTCTTGAATCAACATGTGCAAGCTTCCAAATCATCTTGTTGAAGCTAAACACCAACTAATATCTTGGTTAATGGTCTGAAATTAAAATCACAAGATTATTAGTACACATAACTACATGAGTTAATCATCATCAAAACTAGAGTGGAAGGCCTTTGGGCCAACAATCTCCCCCTTTTGATGATGACAAAACTCATGGAGTTATATATGCATGGATTAAAGTAAAGCTTCAAGGAAGCTCCCCCTTAACTCATGCATAGGAATAAACAAACAATAAGATGCATATAAATAAGGTTCTTGACATAAAATGAATATGCATATGAAACATGCTATTGATTCCAATTAAAACAAAACAACTAAATTACCAAAACATGCTCTTGATACCAATGGATACTAATAAAAACAAAACTCATAATGCTCTTGATACCAATACCAATGGAGATGAAAAGAACATAAAACTGAAAACTCATGCATATCAACTCCAATAAATCTTCTCCCCCTTTTTGTCAATCATCAACAAAGGGGTAAAAACAAAAAGATATGAATTCTTCTCCCCTAAATATATGAAACAAAGAATAAACAAACTACTTCAAGGGGTGAAACCAAAAATGATACCAATTAAAAAAATGTCAAAGAAGTGCATTATGATATCAATAGAAAGTGATCATAAAAACATTTAAGAAATGCCTACCAATTACCAATTGAAAGTAAGAGGGGCATTGAAAACAAATATGATCCCAATTGAAATTAAAACATATTGAAAATAAAACACATGATACCAATTGAGAAACACAATGATACCAATTTTGAATAAACAAATGCATCTAGATACCAATTGAGGATATTTATCTTTATAAGCAAATGAAACCAATTAAAAATCAATAATCATTCTTTAATCATTTTTCATTATAAAGTTAGGGAGTGGGAAACAAAACCAATGGTAAACTAAATACCAATTGAGAATTGAATCAATTGAAAATGATGGTCATTAAAAAAATCAAGCTTATCATAAACAAAATTTGTGATATCTTGAAGCACAAATAAATCATCTATATATGTATGAAAGAAATAGATACCAATTGAAATTGATACTATATGAAGTGTAAGCATACATATATAAAACAAAACATATATGAGTATACAAAAGGATGTCAAGATTGATACCAATTGAAAGAATTCAATGATACCAATTGAAACAACAATAAGATCAAGTGTATATCTCATATCAACTATACCTCCCAATCATGGTTCAAGATTTATATGATTTTCATTATAAAGCATACATGAACATGATCTCCCATCCAACCACCCTTTGATGGTAGGAGTTTTCAAAATAGATTTGGAAATATAGTTTGTTGAAAATCTCTACCTCATGAAGAATATCACAATTAGTTATATGAATCAACTAATACGAAATTCTTCAATAAATCAAAATATATTTCATGAAGGACATGTAAATCACATGATCATCAACACTCAAAATCCATAAAGCCCATCTAATACTCATGAAAACAAGGTCATGAGAAAACTAATAAGGTGAGTGTATAGGATATATGTAAAACACACTTATCATGAAAATGGACAATCAAGCTCAATATTGAAATTCCTTTAAAACATTTACACATGATAAATTAAATTACTTTTACCAAAAGAAATTTCCAAAAACATGAAACCTATCTAAGATGTGAAATCACCTATTGAAATCATCTTAAAAACATGATATTCATCATAAATGTGAAATCACCTAAAAACATGAAAATCATCAAAACATGATTTAAACTTCAAGGCATATGTATGTCATGTACAAACTAAAGTATACATACATATCCTAAACACAATGAGTCCACAAAAGTATGTGCATGAAGGCACGTGGCTCAAGGATGTACATGTATACTCAATAGTTAAGACAAGATAGACATATACATGAAGTTAAAACTCAATATCATAAAACATTTCCAAAATGGGGAATACAAGTTAGAATGTACGAATCATCAAAACTAGACTATACTAGTACATCTAATGGATACAAATAGGCATTCAAGCACAAGTATTACAAAGGTTTACTTGTAGCCCATTCTATGTACAAGTATGAATCCTAGTTTTAATGAAAACTAACTTCTAAACATATATTCAAATCACAAATCACAAAACAAGTCATAATAATGTCATGATAGACAAAAATTGATCATAATTCAAATCCACATGTTCTACTAATCATGGCAATAAACATACTAAACAACACATGAATTATTAAAACAAAAATCATAGAATCGTAAACATCCAAATGATCATTATGCATATGCATGTGCAATAGATCTAAGGCATACATGTTAGTATAAACAAAGTGAGAGCACTAAATATAGATCCATATGAAACATGGGTGCTCAAGGAACTAAACATGTATAACATTAATCTAATGAACAAGGCACAAGCATAATGAACAACAAAACATGACATGCTATAAAAGATGAACATGGAAAGTATGCAAATAAAACATTAGGAGTTAGAGATGATACCAAAACCAATGAAGTTGCACCTCTAGTTCTCCAAAACACGGTGGTCCTCCCACCAAATCTCCTTGAGAGTGAAGCATCCAAATGGTTCTCCTTTTAGCTTAGAATGCATCCACCTCAAGGCACCAATACCCTCACGTGACGCGAGAGCCTCCACCTACATCAAACATCAAAGAGGTGGATCTTGGTACCCATTTCTTTGTGGGTCCACGGGGGTTAGTATCTTTTCTAACCCAAACATAATTAGTTGCTAAATTTTCATGATAAATGCGATCATAACAAAATCTAGCAAGGTGGCCTTTTCGACCACAATGTGTACATGTGTACACGTGAGCATACATATGATGGTGGTGATCATGAAAAGCATGTGTATGCCTAGATGGGTGTGCATGCAAGGTTGGAACTTGTTTCTTGCGAACCAAGGTTTCCAATCGTGTGCGATTCATGGCACAATGGCTCAAAGTGGAGCCCAAACAATCAACACTTTTCTTCAAATTGTTTATATCATTTTCTATGCTAGAAGACAAAGTGGAACATGCTATAAGAGTGCAAGAAATAGAAGCTACACTAGCATGACAAACATGAATATCAAACTCATTTTGTAAAGATTTATTTTTAATCAAAACCAAATCCAATTCTTTTGTAATTGAATCAATTTTATTTTTCAAAGTAAGATTTTCTTTAAAAACAAGATCCAATCTAGAAAACAAAACCTCATTGTGTTCTACAACATCATCAAAACCATTTTTGTTTTTCAAATTTTCAATCTCTTTAAGTGCAAGTTCAAGTTGAGATTGTAGTGAGTCACGTTCACTAGTGATCTCTTCTTGTTCTTGCAAAATCACTTCAAAATTAGAACATAAATCCTTTAATTCATTTTTCAAAACAAGATTATTCTCTTTCAAAAGTTTGTGTTTTTCTAAGAATTTTTCAAGCTTTTGAGTAAGATCCATATTTAAAGTTTGAACCTCAAAACAACCATGGCAATAAGAATTAGAGCTATCATCAAGAGGGGAATCCGAGTGTACCTCAAGGGAGTCTTTCCCTTGGACCATGAAGCATTTATCTTTGGACATGTCTCTCTTGGATCTCCTCAAATTGTTGATGATCCTTGGAAGCTCGGGAGACGTTAAGATGCTCCAAACTGCAAAAGCCGAATCATAGCGATCAAAAATAGGTAAAAGATGTTCATTTAGAGATGCTAGAAGTGTCCTAAGGGCTAATGCATTGGCCTTCTTATGCTTGCTACTATTAGGGAGGGATTCTATAGTGATGGCTTGATAAACTAGATGACCTAGAGTTTTTAAATGCCTAGTCATGTCCACCTTCCAAGCATCAAGTCTAAAATGGTCAAACATAGGAGGGCTAGCCATGAGTGCAAACTAGTATGAGTGCAAATGAAAATGCAAGTGAAGATTAGCAAACCAAGATCACTCCTAGGTGGTTAAACCTAAATATCAGGAGCACTAGCTCTGATACCAATTGAAAAGTCACCTAGAGGGGGGGTGAATAGGTGATAATGCTAATCAAAGGGCAATTTAAAAATTTAATGCAAATTACACTCAAGTGCTATCAACAAGTGATGCACACAACCAAGCCAAGCAAATATGAATGAGCAATGTAAATAAATGCAAGGCACAAAGTAAAGAGAGAGCCAATGGATCAAGCGCAAACACAAAGATATGTTATCGAGGTTCGAGCACCCAGCTCTACATCCCCGCCTTCGACACACGAAGGATTTCCACTAGCTCGTCCACCTAGGACCCTTTACAAGGAGTACCCAACTCCTATCTTTACAACTTCCTCCTTGAGGCACAAATCCAAGCCAACCAACACAACCTCCTCCTTGAGGCAAACTCCAACAATCACAACCTCCTCCTTGAGGCAAATATACAAACCAATACAACAAACTCCCAATCACCAACCAATACAAGGATCACCTCTCAACTAGAGGGATACAACCCAAAACACAAAGCTAAGAAAAGATTGGGTTACAACTTGGTGGTCACAACAACCACAAACAACTTCTTCTTCCACACAAATAACCTATAGATATAGATAGTAGATTTTTTGGCTCAAGTGTGGAGAAAACCAAGGGATATGAAACCAGCAACTCAAAGAAAAACCTTTGGGAAACAAATGAAATCAAGATATAGAAGTTCAAACAAAAGCTTTTCCCAAAATCCCTTTTCTTTGATTTTTCAAACCCTAATCAAAAACACAAAAGATTGTTCACTTTGAATCCAAAAACCTATTTTTTTCTTGCAGCAAAAACACCAGAGAGATAGAAAATTTTAGCCCAAAAATTCTTTTTGAAAAACTCTCTCAAATGGGGTATTTATAGGCAATTTAGAAAACTAGCCGTTTACAGAATATTTGCCAGATTTACCCTGCCGGTCGACCGGCCCGGTCGACCGCCCAACGGTCAAATTCTGAACCGTTGTGGCTACCGGTCGACCGAGAATTCCTGAGAGCCAACAGCTCTCCGTCGGTCGACCGCTTCGGTCGACCGGATACAGAGTCAGCCAGCGTGCACGTATCCGTGCACGTCGGTCGACCGGAACGGTCGACTGGCTTCTTTGGTGCGGTCGACCGTACCAGTCGACCGGCCAAGCCTGGCAGACAAAAATCAGGTCTGAAATCTGGGGAAAAAATATTATAATAAATCCCACAAAATCTCTAAAATTCCACAAAAATAGTTTTATCATTTTATATTGAAATACAAACTTGTGTTAAAAATCCTAACACAAATTTCAAACATATTTGACTATTTTTGTGTCATAGAAATTTTGCCAAAAACCAAAAACCGTATTTTCTAAAACCTTGTATTTTGAATAGAAAATACACATTGTCTAAAACTTATCCATGATACAAAAATATGATATTTAAACACTTTGAAGCATATTGTATATGAATAGAAATTCAATATACAAGAAACATATATATATCATGATTTTTGTCATTAAGTCCAAAAATATGTTTTGTTGTAAATACCAAAACATAAAACACATGGAATAGATTATCAAACAAAGTTTGTCTAAACAATTGAAGCATGCATGTATATAGAACAAATCTAATATACATAAACCATGTAAACTTGTTTTGATATAATATCTATTCATGCAAACCAAAATCGGTTAAACCTAAAACCGAAAAAACCAAAAACCAATATTCAAAACATGAAACGTGTGTGTTGTGAACTTGAGCTTATCATACTATTCTAATCTTTACAATTAGGTTCTAAACACAAACTAAACTAGGGATACCTAAGTCTTCTTGTAGAGCGCCGTCTCCAAGTTGACTCGGTCCAAACCGTGATTCACCAAGCAAGTGCTATATATGATCTTTGACGCTTGGGCTCTTGAATCAACATGTGCAAGCTTCCAAATCATCTTGTTGAAGCTAAACACCAACTAATATCTTGGTTAATGGTCTGAAATTAAAATCACAAGATTATTAGTACACATAACTACATGAGTTAATCATCATCAAAACTAGAGTGGAAGGCCTTTGGGCCAACAATGAGCGTGATTCTCGTAACCGCACGTGTTGATTGGTTGTAAAGACCGTGATTACTGGTGTTTGATTGTTGAGATTGCACACGAAGAATCCGCCTCGGTCCATAACTGCTCGACTGTAGGGCATTGCCACTTTATGCACACAGAGGAAACTTAAATTGCGTAACTATAGGCAAAAATCAAAGGTGATCTGTTACGATTGTCGTCTACTGACGGGGATCAAAAATGATCTGTTGTCATCGGTCTTGCGCGGAGCTATTATCTCCAAGAAGCTCCGAAATAATTAAGAGCATCAGAGCTACCGAGATGGAAGCGTCTTAGGGTCAGATAGGAGCTTCTGGAGTGTCTCCAGAATAGCGGAGACTTTTGAGTGCTTGGACACGTGACACCATCCTGTAAGTTATATTTTGACCACTACACTATAATATGCTCGAATCAAGAAAGTAGGTTTCCAAAACTATGGAACCATACATAGAACCCAAGGTGTGTCACACACACTACTCTTTTATAAGTGTCTCCATTTTCCTTTAGGGGCTATTTGGCTCCCCCAACAAAGAAATGCAAAACTGAAGCACAGTGCTTTCACAAAGCTTACCATGGAAAGCTCAGGCGTGAAGCCCACTGTGCAACTTTTCACCCGTTCTCAGCCCCTCTTTGGGCTGAAACCAAAAGTTAAACTATCACAAAAAATGATGAGGCCCACATCATCATTTTTCTTTTCCAAAAGGGCCAATCAAACGCAATTGTATAAAGCTGACAGTGAGCCCACAAAACACCTACTTATCTTAAACAGGCCCTTGTTAGTGTCATACCATGAATTCTCAACTTACACCTTTTTGCAGCTGTGTACGTGCTCATTAAGTTTCTTAATCTCAATCATGTCTTCTCCGAGTTCTCTTGTCACTGACTTCGCTTCTCCATCCCCAACCCCATTGTCCGCAAGGACATCAGAACTCTCTTTGTAATCTATCTGCAAAAGGCTTCTTTATATAATAAAAAAAAAATTCCTGGGGTAGCTCTTGAATCTACTCCAAATAACTTAATTATTCTCCTCGAAACCCTAAAAGCTCTCTCCCACATTTCCACAATGCATCTCATATTTCAATTTAATTACAGATGTGGCCCTATTGAAGATGATATTATGCAATATATTCCAACATTATTTTAAATAACCCCTCAAAGAAAAACTGAAGCAAACGATACAAACCAGATAATAAAACTAGAAAAAGGATATGATGGTGGCAGTTCCAGCTGTTTATTTCGTTTGTTTACCAAGGATCGCATTCCCTTCAATCAGGAATACCTTCCTATTTTGCAGGAACAAACCTTTATCTGTCCCTGAATAACAGAAACATTTTAACTATCACTCAGATTATAACTGCAACAGTATCTAAAAGACCAAGTTTTTAAGTTAATACCAACCTCAAACATTCGCGCAAGCAAGAGCTGTTTGCAATGATACGTTAATGCGCATTTGGCAGGTTCAACAAAATCATCCCATGAAGACATGATCCTAGCAAAATTGCCGTGCAACATATTTGCAAATGTTTCATTCCATATGCAGCATGCTCAAACTAAAAAAATGTCTTTCTTCTAGGTTAGATGTACTGATTAACCATGCGCGTGTAACAGAAGTGATGATGCCTGGGAGAGAAACTGGAAGTGCGCAATCTGAATGTGTCCAGATATCTCTCATTGGGAGACTGATCTTCTGTCACTGTAACCTGAAAATAACCAAGCTAACAAGACTACTTATCAACTACTTTTGACTCGAGTCCCATTGGCTGGATCTTCACTCTCCCCCTCATGAAATTCTCCCTTCCTGCCGCAGTAGACGCAAAGATCTTGAACCCTTATATCAGTTTTGCACAAGAAAAGACCGACATAATAATAATTATATAGCCATGGTCTCTATGCTTCCACTCTGGGCGAGGAAGGCCAAATCCAAATCCATATCCTGGGCAAGAGGAAAGAACATGAACATTCCGCCAGTCTGCATTGGTTGAGGAAGTGAGCCTATAACCATGCTGCAATCTGAAAACCATCCATCCAGTGAGGCTTCATATGAGCCCTAATATCGACAGAACATCTCTTACTGGAGCCTGAACCTATCCACTGTCCAATGAGATCTCTGAGTTCTCCTTCGGCAGCATGCAAGTGTTAACAGCACCGAAACATAGTTTGGGTAGTTTTTCATCCTGCAGGGGAAAAGGAAAGATTGGGTCAGGTTTAAAGAGAGAACATGACTAAACCAAAGAAATTTTAATATATCTTAGTAACCAAAAAATCTAGCAATTTGAGAGGGCATCCAATTGGGGCCAATAAAAGCCAGTAATTCAAACAGAACCAAAGACAATAAATAAGCAAAAAAAGCATTCAAAAAATTATTATAAAACAGTGTAAATGAGAAAGCCTGCCCTTTCTCAGTGTCTAGTGGTATAAAGTCATGATGTAGAGGGAAAAAAACTACAATTAAATTATTAGAATTACATAAATATCTTATGGTAATGCCTTGGAACACTAAAAAGGACCTGGCCAACAATATACAAGTTTAAGGTCACAAAAGCACTCCTTAAAGTTGCAACAGAAACATATTCAGCAAAATTCAAGAAGTCAAAAAAAAATGCATATGATTTTGTGACGTGTGATGTTACAGGCTACATTACGCTAAACATATCTGCTTCGCAAACTTAACATATATACTGGAAACACAACTCGTAGGCAATAGATAGTTAAATAGGCTGTACCATGTCGAGATGCTAAAACATAACAGTAGCCTGGGAGATAAACAAACAGATCAACGACTAGTTCTGCCAATCAAGCGGTGGACTGAGATGACACATCTAACCAAAGCTCATCATAAACATCAAAGTGGTGTTCAGTTATGGGAAATATCTCTGAGGCTGTAGATATTATGCTAAACATATCTGCTTCGCAAACTTAACATATATACTGGAAACACAACTCCTAGGCAATAGATAGTTAAATAGGCTTTAGCATGTCGAGATGCTAAAAACATAACAGTAACGAGGAGATAAACAAACAGCTCAACAACTAGTTCTGTCAATCAAGTGGTGGACTGAGATGACACATCTAACCAAAGCTCATCATAAAGATCAAAGTGGCATTCAGTTATGGAAATATCTCCAACGCTGTTAGGCTCCACAAGCATTGTGCAAATTTCAACAGTCAGTTATAATTATCTCAGTATATTGGTGTTAAATTCATATTTGTGCAAACTTCGCCATGAGAGGCATGTTTTCCTCAAGGACAGATTGTGATATGAAACCTTATTTAAATGTCAAGATGCTTAAGCTTATTCCGGCAGGATGCAAAACTAACATTTTTCCCCTGGGAGAAAGGATTCAAGACAAAGGAAAGAAGACATCATTTGCTAGGACAGCATGGTACCATAAGCCAATTTTCAAAAGTTCAAAAACTACCAAGTTATAAGCAAAATCCTAAGCTTATAGAAGTTGAGATGTATGGGCTACTGCCATCTTACAATGACTGTATAATAAGTCATACTACAAAAGTCAAACGTTAAATCTGTCTTCGGTTCTCCAAAGTACAAAGTTAGGACAACTACTGGAGCAGAACAAGAACTACCCAAGCAGATTTACTCCTCAGGACAACCTTTTGTCAGGGACTGTAGCAATTTCTTTTTGTCTTCACCCTCATCATATGGAAATTGTTCTTTTTTCCCTTGTCTATTTTCTTTTTTGTTTTTTTAGTGGTTTTGTGTGCACTGCAAGAAAGTAGGTATTCCTATGGAGGTACAAAAAATACCTGGAGGCAGCACAAAAGGATAAGAGAGATGTCAGATACAATGCTGTGACAGAAGAGGATGAACCACTCACATGTATTTGCCCCGTATAGTACTCAAGAAATTTCTAAGAGACTGTAAAAACTGAAGGTGAAGATGGAAATTTGTGTAGGAAACAGGTGAAATGCTCCATAAACCCTTCATGTATTGGGAAGAATCAATTTCAGATGGCTGGAGTGAAGAAAATAGAAGCATAATGAACGAAGTATTTGGATTAAGAAGGTGCAAAACTGTCACATGATGCATCCCTATCGGGACATCACCTTGTGCTTCTTGGTAGCTATCCCATATTCAGTGTAGTGAGATATATATTATAGATGTCCAGAGAAAATAACCTAGGAAAATAACCTTTCTTTGCAATTGCTTAAGATCTTTGAAATACTAGTGGTTTATATAAGGACTGTTCAGGTTTGGTAGACCATATCAATGACGTAAACTATCGTTTAAAAAGACGGTGTAGTCAAGGAATCTCCGCATCCCTTCTCTGGACTAACTAGAAAATGTGCTATAAATAAAATTCAACATGAGGCGTTGCTACCTGATTATCCTGAGACAGCATCTCACATACACAACACACACACATACACATAAAGAAAAGATTAATACACATATAGTGTAACATAAGAGTTTACATACACCTATGAAAATACATCATAGCTCATCCATATCCATAATCCAAATCATTGATTATAATCTACATGTAACTCATATTAATCAAATTTTATGTAAATTGAAACATTCTATCACACAAATCAAGCAAATGAAAAAATAGCTTTTAAGATCGCTGCAAACCATCCATTTTTAGATCAATAAATGGAGAGGCTAAAAAGTTTCAATTCGCATGAAATTTGATCCATAGAAGCTTTAGAAAATGTAAATCAGAGTCAATGGTTTGGATAATGGATATAGATGGGCTACGGTGTATTTTCGCAGGTGTATGTAAACTCTTATGTTACACTCTGTGTATTAAAACATTTCCCATATTATTATTATTATTATTATTATTATATATATATATATATATAGAGAGAGAGAGAGAGAGAGGAGACAGAGTTGAGTTTAAAAACCCCTACAAACTAATTTTTGTTAGGTTTCAAATGTTCTACACCGTTAAACTAACCAACTCACTGTTTAAGCCGTCCATTTTGCCCCTACTTGATGCATAGGAAAAAAATATTCAAAACACTTGATTTTTTGTTTATAGATACCTGAAATAATATAGATCAACTTCAACGGAGTGGATC
Organism: Agave tequilana; assembly: GCA_038442645.1. NCBI lineage: Eukaryota > Viridiplantae > Streptophyta > Magnoliopsida > Asparagales > Asparagaceae > Agave > Agave tequilana. The sequence continues at coordinate 39,985 of JAVJIF010020131.1, read as the reverse complement.
TTGTATTCGAATGTCGGATGTTGGTATTTGAGTGGGGAGGTTCGGCCTCAAATCCTTTTGGAAGGACACGGGTGTGTGTGTGTGTGTAGAGAGAGAGAGAGAGAGAGAGAGAGAGGAAATAGACTTGAGTCCTTTGGGAAGGATATGGAGATGAATCATATATATGTGTGTGTGTGTGTGTGTGTGTGTGTGTGTGTGTGTATATATATAGAGAGAGAGAGAGAGAGACACTTGGGTTCTTTGGGAAAGATATGAAGATGATATGGAGATGAATCATATATGTGTGTGTGTGTGTGTATATGTGTATGTGTGTATATGTGTGTGTGTAGAGAGAGAGAGAGAGAGACTTGGGTTCTTGGGAAGGATATGAAGATGAATCTTTCTCATTCAAATTCAATGTTAGAACATTCAAATTGAAGTTTCACTTCGTTAGAGTTTATCAACATTATTAAGAGTGCTTTAAAATAAAAATGAATATTTTTTGGTTGATTCATGAGTAGGCATAAAATGAGCGGCCGAAATAGTGAGCTGGTGGTTAGTTTAACGGTGTAGAATATCTGCAACCTAACAAAAGTTGGTATTTTTAAATGTTTAGATCATGATCAAATGGTCGGATCGAGAATTTGTATGTCTAAAGCTAAAGTAATAGATCTAGTAATATGCTACATTCGGCCTTCCATTTTTTGTCTGTTTGATACATGGGCAAGAAAACTACAAAAAATTTAATTTTTTATTTTTAATTACTTTAAATAATGTAGATCAACTTCAATGGAGTAAATCTTGAATTTGAATGTTGTAGCATTGAATTTAAGTGGGAAAGATTCATGCTCAAATCCTTCCGGAAGTAGCCAAGTCACTATCTACCTACCTATCTATATATATATGGGCATATTGCAACATTATCTTAATCTCCAAATCATCATTAACAGTCTAAAAAATATTCTGCATGGGGATAGGTCAGTTAGGCACTAAAAAAGGACAGGTAGATTTGAGTATTTGAAAAGGGCAGCACTTCCATTCTGTGAGCTTCTGACAAAAACGCATTGACCATTGAACTTGTTTATCCTAAAAGGGTTCCCAACACTTTTTAATTTTTAGGTTCATAAAAAGAAAGAACAAGATCAATAGTTAGAACACAATAAAACAGAGAGGTGGAAAATCATGAGCTTTATATTTATTTGAACACTCAGGAAGCATCACACAGCATGTTAAGGATGAGATCGCATGAATCAAAGCCAAGAACAAGACTGAAAGATGGATTTAGGTTTATTCACATATACAACAACACAACAACAACAACTAAGCCACTTGTCCCAAGTATTTGGGTTGGCTACATGAACCAAAGAGAATTACGCTGGATCGGGCACATGGATCATCTTTAGGTTTATTCACAAATGAAATATAGAAAATTCTCTCAACAGTTCTGTCAGCAACCCACATTCTGTTGACCCTCTCAGAGAGGTATTTAGGATAAAAAATAATGATGGCATCCAGGATCAGTGGACCATTTAGGTGAGAAATGGCACTAGATTATAGGATGCTACTGATTTTCACTGACATGCAGAAACTTCAGGCAAAAGAAAAAGACATCATGTTTGAAGAAATAAAATGCATGACAAGAAGGAAACTGACAAAGAAAGAAGCTGAGGGATGAAATAGGTTGCGGGAAGAATAAAACTCAAGAAAAGATTGGATTTGTCATTTCCTTTAAAATTCCGCCTAAAACAATGTTCCAGTCTATAACAGTAGACACATTCTATAAACAATCATCGTAAGATGGGCTATCACTCCAAAACAGGAAGATGGTTCAGTGAAAGCACACAAAAAAAAAATGGACACGTGCAATCTGAATTCCTCCTATTGAGAATACTCTTCAATTAACTTTGTAATCTGAATTCCTTGTCATCTTTTCTCCAATCCTCCTGCTAACGTGGTCCCTAACATAGCCACCACAATCAATTCAAGGATAGCTAGAAAAAATTATTGTTACTACTAGACAGGTTTCTCCTATTCCAATCTTGCACAAAACATCTGACCAACTGTGAACCTGGGCCAAAATAAGAGGAGACCAAAAACCAAATCTACTAGTGCAAATCTAGCCCATAACAGGAGGCTAATGAGACATTCAATCATGCGTCGAAGTAACCAAATCTAGTAGTGCAAATCTAGCCCATAACAGAAGGCTAATGAGACATTCAATCATGCATCGAAGTACATTGTTGCACAGACGAGCTTCCAGACCAGTAAGATGCATCAAAATGATTAGCAATTATGGAAAATGAAGCCTTACATAGAAAGTGCTAAGCTAGTGAGGAAAGAGAAAGAAAGGTTGAAATGAATGGAATTGCAGTCAAGTGGTCAGATGATTTGATAATGATACAACCAAGCAAAAACACACTGATCATAGTTTCAGAAGGCTCGTATATAAAAAAATTTGAATTGTCTACTTAAGATATATTTTTCCCTAAGACATGGTTAGCAGCCATTTTCTAGTGCAATAAAAGTATCTCAAACTTCCTGTCAACTATATAGACTAAAACACAGTAATCTTGCTGGATAAATCCCAGACAACCGTTCGGCCATATTTGGACCAAATGTATTACTTTTTAGGGGCACGATGAACATCCTTTAGACATGATGACATTACAAGGGAGAGTCCTAGTCAAGAGCATCTGGAGCGTGGCAACTCAATAAATGAAGCATAACCTTATGAGAATGCTCAGAACTGTGGTCATGATAGTGAAGTAAAATACAGTTCAAACGAAACTAATGAGTTTTATTCATGTATGTGTATATCAGTTTGTACACAGACATACAACAAAAATATACGGATGAATACAAATGCACCAAAGCAGATAGAGGGGTGTGCGCGCGCGCGCGCGCGCGTGTGCCTGCTTTCACACATATGTTGCATAATCTTGTATACCCCAATTAGCAATAATTCAACACATTTATGAGAGAGTAAAAAATTTTAAAACATAACACTCATTCATGAACAAGGAACCCAAAGCATGACACAAAAATAGTCATGATCCAAAATAAACTCAATAAAAGCAGAAAAAACATTTAACACCAAATAGTATGCTTTTAACTTTAATTGTCGTTAAAAACTATACAAGTACAGAATATTTGTGAATGGGACTGTTATAATCCTTTTAAATACATTAATTCATTGAAACTCCATATTAATTCTACATGATTACCATTTTGCATGCCCGGTATTTCCAGAAAATGCAACAATGAAATTGGAAGTATGCATCACTTTGGAGAATATACCATATAGCTCTGCATGTTCTTCTGAAGCTACTACTTTAATGCAAATTGATAATTGGACGCAACAAGTCATTTTAAATAAGTTTTCATTGACATATAAAATTAATTTGAGGGAAACAAAAAACAGTGCATCTCCATGAAAAATAAAAAAAATAAAATAAATAAAATCCGCAAACTGAGATAGATAGAATATACATGTCAGGATAGAGCTAGGTGATACTTACAAATATAAATTCTCCATAAGTAAACCAGTTATTTTCATGCTTTAGTACCTGAATATGTCTGGTATTCTTCTGGTAATATGTTAGTGTTACATAAGCAGTAGTATCAAGAGTATACGCTTGCGGTGTCTTCAACAATACAATAAACATCCAAATTCACCACGTTATGAAGTTAAGGCAGCAGGACAACTGATTTTCAACATACTCTAGTTTCTGTGGTGGAGTATTATACCAATATCTTAATTGAGATATGGAGCATATAGTAGCACTGAAGGCACTGCCTACATGACAACATGTCAACATCAGGGGCTAATACTGCCCCCATTCCCACCGTTATATCACATTGGACATACTTTGGCTTTTATTTATTTTTATTTTTTATGCAGAGTAGCAAAAACACCTAGACTAGGAGGATAACTCAAAAGTGAGTCTCATGTCCATGTCCATGTCCTATAGGGACACTGATGCCTGCACAACACTTGCCTCTTGTCTGACATGTAGTGTTCTAAATGGCGGCCACAGCAGCTACATCGGCCGGAAAAACTTATCGGAGATGGGGATATATCGGGGATATTTTCAAAAATCAGATGTCAAAATCGGAGTGTAATATACATATCTTCTTGTCGTAAATCGCATCTCAATAAGACAATATATGCGTAAATTATATAAATCTACATAAAACATCATACTTATATGTTTAAGATATACTTAACTCGATAACTTGCATAAGCCTATGAATCCATAATCACTACCCACGTGTAGAATCTTCAAAAATGCCACATTACCACATCACTCGAATTACCCAAATACCTAACCTAGAAATTGGGTGTAAAACGCTATATCGGGTCCAAAATGGCCGAAATTGTGGTCGATATATCGGGTCCATGCCTATTTATCAACGATTTTGGATGAAAAACGCTATATCGATTTGGATGTGCCAAGTCATTGCGGCTAGGTGCCGTAAACGCAATATCGGCGCAATATCAGGGTTATATCGGGGATATTTAGAACACTGCAGACATGTACCAGAAAATTTGGACCCGTTTTGGTAAAACCAAAAAGGTTGTGCCCAAAGCAGTGTCGGCCTTAAAAATCTAAAAGTTGCATGTCAGACTGTCAGAGCGATGGCACCGCTTAAGTAAACATCAAACAACCTAAGCACTTGCAGAACATGGGACAGACCTCATGGACTTGTATTAGGTCTGGAATTAGATTGGAGTGAATTCCTTTCTAGTGATTATGATACGACAAGACCACTTTATTTCGTGTATTACCTAGATATATAAAAATACTTTACAAACTAACATAGTATCTAACCCCAATAGTTAAGAATACATGTTAGGGAACTATAACAAATATAACAAGAACACAAAATATCATTAAAAAAATGTGTGAATAAATTTCATCTCCATTATTAGCCGTTCATCTTGCCGTGAGCATCTATGTATCCAAAAAAATATTCTTCTAATATGCACACATAGTAGACTAATATACATGGTTAAAACAATACATATCCTATTAACAAAACCTCAAATAATGTGCAGCACAAGGTCCGGTCAGGTTTAACCAAAATACATCCAGATGCTAGTCCATTTTCATCCACGGAATTAAGTCCACCATAAATCTTGAGCATGGTTAAGCATAATGGCTCCTAACATTTTCTCCAAAGTCCTAACATTTCAAATAGGATTCTTCCTTAAACTAAAAGTATCCCCCTTTAACCAAAGTCTTATTTCTTGTGACAAGGTGTAGTTATACCAACAATTTTACACTACAATAAAATCCAAACCTAAAAATAGGTTAAGAATAGACGCTCTTCCTGCCTACTACCAATTTCTTCATTTGCATGCTAAAATTGCAGCATACAGTACCATGTCTCCAAGTATTCAAAGATTATCAAAAGAAAATGACATGATAAAAGCTAGATAGCATTCACATGATTGCACCTCAGTTTGTGTTAGCAATGCTATGCAGTATGCACTTGCATACATACATTCATCCCTCATAAATAAATAGGATGGAGGAGTTGAAATTAACCCCAGCCAACAATACAACCAGAATGCCTTTGTAATTGACAGATTTCACTATAGCAACAAACTTCACATCCCAAGCTGGTTCATAAATATTAGTTTCCAAAACGGAATTAGACTAGAACAAGAAGTTTCATTACAATCCAAAAGTTAGAAGAGCTAAATTGGTTTTAGTCACGAAAATATCAGTCCATATGCCGCGGTTTTAAACTGCTTTATTCCAAGAATCTTTCAAGATATAGTGCGAAAGTCAATTTTCATAGTTTGGAGAATCTAGATCTGGATAAAGCACTGAACATATAATCATAACTAGCACCATGCATCCATTTTGCAATATGACTAGAATCTCAAAAAAAATGAAAATGTCTTTCCAAGTCTTTCTAAACCATATATAACTCTGAACTTTCTTGTGATGTCAATATCACCAACAAAATGATCATACTTGTCATGGTCCTTGTTTCCAATCTAATAGCAAATTTTAGTAAGCAAATATGTACTTCTGAAACTCACTCCCCTGTTTACCCAAAAAAGAATGAAGACTAATGATAAATCAAACCTAAATGGACTCATCTTTTGTTACCACAACAAAAAGATGAACCTTGGCACAGGAAACCAAATGACATCCATCAACATCTGATTCATGAAATCTACCAAGGCTAATCAACCTTGAAACAATTTGCATGCACTAGGCATTGTTCGCAAACAAACTAAAATTTGGGCACATCCCACTTAACCGTTCAGGGAAAATAATACCACGATATTCTTACTGAACAAGGTACCTGTGCCACTGGCACAGGACTGCTGCTTGAAAAAATCACCTGAACTTGCACTGCAAGCAGCGTATTATCTTGAAATAGGGAAAAAAACTAACATAGAGGACAGGGAAGAACTCAATATAATTTGCATTTGCAGGATTAAGGGTTTAGACTATTTAGACAAATTGGTTTTCTATGTATCTTCAGATGCCGAGGGTACAAGTACTAACTATTACAAGAAATGACACTTAACTTCACATCATATAGTTATACACACTTGGGAAGGTAATCATCTTGATGAACTAAATCTAAAAACAGAGGAGGGAGAAACTTGCCTCAAAAATTCTCGCAGTAGGAAGCCGATCCAGCTCCATGCTGTCTGCAACTCTTCAGGCACAGCAGGATGATCTCACGCCATCAGGTACATTGTACTTCAAAAGGGTAGCTACATAACTTTAACTTCTATTGTTAAAGAAAAAATATAAGATAAACAAATTGCTACTAGAAATGTGCACAGACTATAAACCTAGAGAAAACATGTTCTTAATGGGCAAGAGATTGCTAGAGAACTTCGCCAGTCGCTGATTTACTTCATCATGACTCTAAGGTGCATTGAACAGAGTAATGCATAGGAAAGCTTGATGGTGCTGTCTGCATTTCAAAAGAATCATCAATATCACTACTTCTGATCTGTTACTGATCAGCAGACCTTATCCATCGAGTAAAATATGCTTGGTAAACAGCCTCTCCATCTTATTCAAATCTCTATATTGATATGAACAATCTGTATCACTACTGATTTGTCACTACTGATAAGAAGAGCTTGATCCATCACAGGAAAAGGTCAAATAAGTTTAGCAGCACAGACTTTTGTTGATTCAATGCCCATCCTGAGAAGCTATGCCACATCATCATCTGGTCTTATCATCACTGGAGAACTAGTTAGTAAAACATCCATACTTGTCCCATTAATATATATAGCAGTCCTATAGCATCTCCAACTCCTGAATAATTGCCAATTCACATAGTTTATTAAGAATCTGAGCATATCATGGAATCAATTTGGCCTCTCTCTCCTGTCCCCCCTTCAGTGAAACATGCGCACATGAAATTTTTCTACCATGCAAAACTCGCTGTATATAGTACTGCAAAAAGAACTCAATATCTTGCCAGCACCACAAGCATATTGAAAAGCCAAAGCACCCTCTGTGCAGAAAACGTAAATGAACTCCAATAGAAAGTAAAGAAGATAAAATATAGTCAACCGATAGACCAGCTCGCCAGTATAATAGAGGTGAACTCTGAGTAAAATAAAATATTTTCAAAAAGTACACTGTGATTGCAAATATATCTAGGCCAACATGTAGTCAATAAATAAGGACAACCCTTGCTCCCACAAATATTTCCAGTAAGTCTAGCACCATACTCACCCAATTTATCAGAAAAAAACCATTGTACATACTGAATTCTCTATACACCAAAGCAAGGACCAAACAACCATGAAAATTCTCAAATTAACGATCATTGAGCATTCCCCACATCACAAATCCTCTAGTTACCTAGATTTCCATATACATCCCAATCAAGTATCATCTCCATCCATCCACAAACTATGGAGCACCAGAGCACAATAACACATACTAGAAACCCGGAAATAAGATATGATACTTCCATAGGCACTCCCTTGTTACCTCAAGAGCGTTCACAACCAATAATTGGTAGCTGGGCAAACTGTATCCTCAAGGAGTTGTCTCAGGCGACAAACCTAGCCTACCAAGTCTTCCTAACCATTGCCCAAATTTCGTTATCAGCAAATGTAACTTAGTGACGGTATCATGAAGTAATATGAAAATTTTATACTTCAATCATAGGCTACTCTAGTTCGTACATTATCATCTTGCATTTCAGAAGATGAAGCCAAATTCTAACAGTAGAAGAGCCCTTAAGTCCATCTGAAACCCCTCAGATCTGATTGCAGGAGAAAACTTCATTTGAATATGGATCTCTACCTATTACTTAAAGTGCACCTTTGGAAGAATTGTCTCTATGCAATATCAAAAATTAAGGCAATGATAATCATAAAACAAAAGTAGGTTCAAGACCTAAATTAACTAATGCTATGCTGCAGGCAATAAAAAAGAGGAAATTTCATGGCCAGAATATGTCAAACATAGCGCCTTAGTCTCCCACTTTCTCATAAGTTCTATATAAAGCTAGACATATAGCAATCCTCAGCATAAAGAAAATTTAAAACAAGAGTAATATGATATATGCTGTTGCCATGCCCAACAGCAAATTCCCAAGAGAATGCTGGTGGATCTGCACGAACCAATTAAGCTAAGATTTTCTAACCCTTTCATTGGAAGACAGCTACATAAAGGGCACCCATTTTGTCTAAAGAGACAAATAAATGAAGACCTTCAGCGCCGCCCAAGACGGAACTTCTCAGATGCTCCCCACGATCCGGACCCTGCACCATACAGAGGTGCCTTCTCAGAGGCACCCTGATATTAATGAAGAAAAATGATTATGAACCGGTATTGAATATCTCAGTAACTGAAGAGAGAAAATCAAAGTGTATTCATACCGAATGAATGCCAAATCCATCCCCATATGGAGGGAAGGGTGCATCAGGGCTTCCCACTTTCATCCCATAAGCTCCACCTTCAACAGTACAATCACATCAAAAAATTAAAGATCAAAAGTGAAATAACCAACAGAAATCATTTATTTTTCCACAACAATAAATGACAATCTCATTCCAAAAGAGGGCTATAGAACAAAGGGCAAGCTTAAAAGTTAAAACTTTGAAAAAACAAAAAAACAAAAAAATAAAAAGGCTGAGAGCTCAAAGTACACAGATGAATAAAATAAAGAGATGGGTCAATTGCCTCTAGATTTAATAGGAAAAAACATTTTTCAGCCCAGCTTATTATTATATAACTCCAAAAGTGGAGACGCATGCCCATAAAATTGCAAAATATCCTATCATTTTAAAGGTTGTTACAACAAAATAGCAGCATTTCGGAAAAGAAATAGCAATGATTTTGCTGACTTCTTACTGAAAACATGTCATAGGCAGTTGGAATTTGAAAAAAGTTATCAAGAGTGCAAGGACATGTCATTGATAATTGAACTAAACTGAAGCATAATAAATGGTTGATCTCATCATCTTTTATAATAGGGTAAATTGCGGGAACACCATGTAATATCAGAAGTGTTGCACACTTGCACTAAACCTACCTCCCTGAACTATGAAAAGTGGCACATTAACCCTCTGGACTTAATTCCGTTAACTTTTTTGTTAGAAGGAACACCTGCAGAACACGTGCCCCTCTTAAGCTTAATTTTTTTTATAAAAAGTCTACTAGCACCTCATCCTCCATCACAATCACCACCACATCCTCCTCCTCCTCTTCAAACCCAGTGCATCCACCAATGTTGCCGCCGCCTCCTCATCTTCAAACCAACCACCACCACGTCCACCACCTCCTACTTCTCATTCTCTCCCTAAAACCCACTACCTTCACCACCACCTCCTTCTCAAACCCACCACCACAAGCATCTCCTCCACCTCCACCTTAATCCACCACCACCACCACTACCTCCACCACCCAACTCGAAATCCCTTGTTAATGTCAACTTAACTTATCCCAAATTTCTCTGCTCTCCTCCACCCACTCCTTATTTCCACCATCACCATCATCATCACAATCCCATCCTCCTTTCCTTCTCTCTGCTACATAGAGGGTTTTTAGAAAGAAGTTAATTATGGGGAAATTGAGATTAAAATATTTTAATTAAAAATAAATGAATTACTGATGTAATTAGAGAAATTAAGTGAGTCACGTGCTTTGCACGTGACTGATTTGAACGGAAAAGTTAATGGTGTTACCAAATAGGGGAATCAATGTGCAAGTTTTTATAGTTCAAGGGGATTTGGTGCAACACTCCTAATAGTGCAGGGGTGTTTCATGCAATTTACCCTTTGTAATATATATTGTTCCACAAATCAAATTTCACATTGAAAGTTTTAGACTATATAAATTATTTTTTTTAACTCCATGTGCCTACACGTGCAGAAACTCTTGGGTATATAAAACTTGCAAAGTATCTAACATGTCAGAAGGGTTAATACCTGAAATGGAATATAGGGGTAAATACACAAATGACAATAAAGGTGTATCCCCTTAAGTTAAATATCTAATATCACCAACCAATTCATGAAGATGTTGATTATGAATATATACTATAACCCCTTATCAGAACGAAAGGTAAAGCAAACAAACTATAAAAATAAACATAAATGAATAAAGCAGACAACTATAATTAACCTGTTCTCCATCACACACTTATATTCACCAAAAGCATTAAAGGATGGCTACTTACCCACACCCCACGGTCTTCCATCACTATTTGATAACTCAGCGCGTAACTTTTCAACTTCACGTGCCATTGAAACCAAGTTTTTCTCCATTGCCTGTCTTTGTTCCATCAGCTCAGCATTGCCCTTTTCTCATACTCATAAGCAGCCCTAAAAAGCAAAAAATAATTATGGCTTAAAAAACATTAACATGCTTGAGCACCATCTTAAATGTAAGACAAGTGTGAAAAGCAATCAGAATGTCATGGGCATGCAGACATATGTTATGGATACAACCTTGCACGCACAAGTTCCTGCTTTAGACCATCGATCTCAATCCGCATAGCAGGGATCTGCTGGTTCTCAGCTTGTGCCCTTGCCAGATCTTGCGTGAGATTCTGAAGCTGGCCAGCGAGTTCTTGCCTTGCATCATTCAGCTTCTGAACTTCTTTGCGCAGCTGCATCACATCATTCCTTAATGGCTCAGTAGCTCTCAGATCAGTTTCTAGCTTCAAGCCTTTCTCAATCAACTCCCTCAAATGAGCTTCTTTTCAGCACGGATTTCTGTAATAGCCATAGTCCTACGATGAATCTCCTCCTTTGCAGCACCCAGCTCCTGCTGAAAAATCATACGATCCTCAGCAAGCCTATGGTTATCAGCTACAAGCCTATGGATTTCATGCTGTTGCATGTCAAGTTCTTCAAGCAGTGCAGGGTGAGGTTGGCGAGGAACGGGGCCACGAACAAATGGTCCTTCAGGATAGTAGTGTCTTCCATCATCAAAAGGTTGGCGAGGCATGCGTCCTCTTCCAGCCATCACAGTTTCTGCTGTAAAAATAAAAAAATGAAAAATGGAAAAAGAAAAATCAATATATCACAGCCTTGAACATCCAACATGTATGAAGACGGTACAATTGAAATGATCAGACTGGAATTAAAAAAACAAGAGAAACATCAAATATGGATGGACAGATTCACACATTTAAGTTATATAAATAGGAAACTCTATTTCACAGAGTGATAAAGAATGCATGTGATACCTCTTAATCACAAGGCTTGACAATCCTAGAGTCAAATTACATTATAACACAACATATTTCTTTAACATGGCTTGAAATGCATAAAACAAAAAATATGCAAAGAAGACACTACAAATTACAGATGATATGCATGATGATCTAAATCAATTAATGAAAATCCAAAATCATATCTTGCTCCTTAGGAGTTGAAAGATGAATTAAATTACAGGAAAATTTCCATGAGACGATATAATTAACAGCTACATATAATGATGGCTATGAATATAAGAAAAAACAGAATGCCAAAGGAAGCATCAAATGTATTCATCATTTTAATAAAAGACACAGTCATTGCTTTTTTAGTATAGTTGAAAACTAAAATATCTAGAACAGCCAATAAACATTGACTGTGAGTTAAATGATACATATGCATGCTACTTCCTCACTATTCTGCTCTAATGATCTCAGAATGCTGACATGTGTAACACTACCGAAAGTACATAGCTTTAATTTTAACATAATTCGGGACGGAAAAAAGGCTGTTTAAATTGCAATCTAGTTCTAACAGCAGACTAATGAAGAAATATTGCCATGTATAAACCCCCTTACGTTCCAATTACGACATATTGCACGATTAAAACCAGTGTTTTAGCTCCTAATAATGCAAGAGCACTGATATAATTCTTTAACACTATTTTTTTCCATTTCAATCACCAACTTTTGTACCTTCCATTTCTGTCCACTTAGGTTCACATTCTAATGATATTCAAGATAAATTAAATTTCTAGTGCATAAAGATGAATTCAATTTCAATCAATTATGACAGCATGCTTCGTTGGATGTGTGGTAATCATGCCCAGAAGATGAGTGTAGCAGAGATGAACATGTTTCATTGGATGTGTGGTAACACGCGGAGAGATAAGGTAAGAAATGAGGATATTCGTACTAAGATAAGTGTAACCTCTATAGAAGAGAAGATGAGAGAAAATCGCTTACGATGGTTTGGTCATATGCGACGTAAACCTACAGATGCGTAAGTCCGGCGAGTAGAGCATATCAATTTAGGGCAAGTTAAAAGAGTGCAGGGGAGACCGAAGAAAACATGAATGGAGGTATACGACAGGATATAAAGGCTAAAGGTCTTAGTAAAGGCATATTGCTTGATAGGAATGAGTGGAGAAAGCTGATCCATGTGCCCGATCCGGCGTAAATCTCTTTTGGTTCATGTAGCCTACCCAAATACTTGGGACAGCATCTATTTGGTGAACTATATGATGCGAATTTCATCACAGAAGTTGGTGGGAACATGACCAGTTTATATAGTAACACTGGAAATAAGGGATGTTTGGTTCTTTCCATCCACCTATCCAGGATTCTGTATCTTGTGTTGCAGCAGGTTTTACTGAAATAGAAAATAACAGTATTTGTGGACTTAATGCTATTCCACAATGCAGTCTTCCATAATTTTTTGGAAACAAAATTAAACAGTAGGTCAAGTACACTATTTGAAAATATTGCAAGTCCAGAGCAGTAACCAAATACGCCCTAAAAGTCTAAACCAGCTGCTTTTTGAAGAGACGAATATGGAAACCACCAGATATTCCTTTCAGTTTTATTCATAGAGGATATTCTGTAATTCATTAATCATAACCAAAATAGGTAAGTATACCAAAAATTTTCATTTGGCGAGATTCTGGGAGTGACATTCTAAGCTGCAGGAGCTTCTTGCTTAATGAATGGTTTAGATCAGCTTTTATTCAGTGACTAGGGAGATGCAATAGTGATATTTAACCCAAAGTAACGCAGAATAGCTCCAAACACCTATGGCATGTAGGACAATTCCCCTAGCAAAAAATTGGTGCATTTACCCATGACCGACACAATAACATGGCCTCCTGCCATGTTCGACACTTCTACTGATCCTTAACCTATATTACTGGTTAGCATTCATAACATGGAGTGTGCCATGTGTTTTCTTATCAAAATTCTAATTTATATTTTTTTAATTGTTTCACAATGTCACATGCTTCCATATATGTAACAACTTTGACATTTCACATGTGCAAATATTCATCTGCAAATCATAGCTAGAAATGTAGACAAATTCTATTGCATGGTTTCATAGATGGGAAGCAGATAGCAAAGTAAGATTTATGAATATTGTCTAACCCAAGTATTTTAGCCGAACTCCCAAAATTAAAATGCAGGTTTTGTATTCCCATGGGCGAATTCTCATGATATGTACAAAGCAATGCCCATAGCTTGTGTTTTACATTTAAGCTGGGAATGTTTTAAAAAAATTCATCAAGGCAACAAGTGTCTATACCATGATTTAAAATCTTGGATTCAATATCAGTTTCGGCCAATGGTTTTACAATGTAAACATCGTCAATATCGGAAATCTCGGCCATATCGGCTCCGATATCGGCTTATATTTGAAACCATGGTCTATACCTTATTGGTCTTAAAAGAATGACAAAAGTTAAAGAAGAGCTATCATGCTTTACTTACATATAGTGTCCTTGCTATTTTATTCGTTATTTCTCTTTTCCTTCCTTTTCATCCTTTTCTTTTGTTTTCCCTAATATGTTAATCCATCAAGTTTTCTTTTTTCAATTTCAGTTTTGCCTTCAAGACAGTATCACTGTTTTCATGGCACACTTTGGCTCAGACTGTGTATATAGATGTGAGGTGTGATGGATCAATAATTTGAGGGGGGGTGAGCTTAGTAGATCTCCGTTGGGGTTGGGGTATGCTTGGAAGTGTTGATCCAAATCATTTCAATAATTTTTAATGCATATTATGTGTGTGAATACATACAAACAAATTTATATATATTTGAAGTCACGTGGTGGATAAATATCCGCCACAAACAACTAGAAGCCCCCGATCGAACCTGTCAAAGCACAAAGAGAAGGAAGACGCATTTCAGATTAGGAGCACCGGTGTGGTGCCGGCCTAAGATGCTCGAACATGAGAATCGGTAAGGAGAAAGATCGGCTGAGGAAAACTATCGGCGTAGTGGTAGTGGAGTGGCAAAGGAGAACTATCAGCGTGGTGTGGCATGTGCTCTGAGAATTAGAGAAGCGACCTTGTGAAGGAAGCGTATGTATACCTGACAGAGGCAGTGGAGTGAATGTAGATAGATGCAAATCTTCAACTGCTCGGTTTGAATCTATTGATCCTTGTAACCGCCGAGACTGTATCTAAATAGTTAGGATTGGTGTGATGGAGGTGTGATCTGTTGCTATCTTCAATTGCTTACTGAGCTGTAAGGCAGCTCTGAAAGAGAAAGAGGATAAAATTGCGTAACAGATTTCATGACTCGAAGAAATTCGTCAGGATCTGTCTGTGGCAATGGATAAGGTCGTCACGTGGCAGGGCATTCGGTCTGGAGTTGAGTAGGCTTCGAGTAGTTTGTGTGACTTCATACTCCGGGGCGAGAGATGTCTTCGAAAGACAGAGTAGCTTCAGTGTGGCTTCGGAGCTGTGGTTAAGAGTTGCCATCAGATTTAGGCGTGATCGAGATTCCGAAACGAAGACCCGGAGAGCATCTCCATGTTCGTGCCACTGGACAAGTGTTGTGGTCCTGGCAAGGGTCAAATTTTGACCACTATAACATGCAAAATTAATGATTATGTACCTTACATCTTTTTAATATCTAGAGAATCATAGCCTTCTTCAACAAACCAAATGAAACTATAACAAATACAAACATGAATAATTCTAATTAAATTATATAATCAAGTACATATTCCAAACTTTAAACCCAAAGAGTTTTTAAGTCCTGAAAATAATAATTAGGTATAAACAAAAGGCATGGAAACAACAAATACCACTGTTCTAAAAATCGGATTAATCTGCCGATTAATCGGCCAATTAATCCTATTCGGTGGCAGCCCGCTTAATATTACATTAATCGCTCTGATTATGCGCTCGGGCGATTAATCGGATCTAAAACGATTAATCCCCGATTAATGCCCGATTAATCCCCGATTAATCATTTAGGCATTTCATATATTTTTTATTAAAAAACTTATCACTTTGTGTGTGTTGGATCGCTAAGTAGTTTATGTTGTGATGTTAATGATTTAGTAATGATCTTTTGTTAAATAGTAGATGAACTATTATTTATTAAATAGTAAATGAATTATGAATTATGATATTTTATTATTGTATATTTTGCATAAAGTGATACTTATGTTTTATTATTTTTAATTATTTTTAAACTAACTTCTTTAGCAATCTTTCTCCATCATTCTTTAAAGCTCATTATTTTGATTGATAAATTGACTATTTTTTTATTTATCTTATTTTACAGATAAGTTCTTTGATTTATATTTATGTTGCAAAATTTGAAATTTTGGATTACTAATGCGACGAGATAAGTTCTCTTATTTATTCTTTTTACTATTTATTTATATTGTCTTATTGTTCAACATATCATGGTTTCTAACTTTACATCTAGATATTGGCTTGTATAATATTTAGGTATTTTCAACAATTAACTGTATATATTCATATGTAGTTGTGTATAAATATAATTAAATATATTAAAATATTCAAAACGATTAATCCCCGATTAATCTTCGATTAATCCGATTAATCATTATTCAGTGTTGGACCGCACGAATAATGAAACCGATTTTTAGAACACTGACAAATACATCAATTAGTTTTTCCATCCTCTTTCTTCAGTTCTTGAATTGCCAATTTTAGCAATTTGGTTCAAGAACGCACCACGAATCAGATCGAGTCTTCCATGGGAATTCAAGGGAATAGAGTGAATTAGGTCAAACACTAAACAAGGTTTTCATAGAAATCAGCACACGTCCTGCCATTTTTTGGCAGATAACAGTCAGGGATATAGGGAGACATGTTTTCCAAAACATAGGCAATATCCAAAAATGTACCAAGGGAGCATTAACTCATATTAACTTCCTTCCTACAGACCAACTAGCATGCTTCTTAAGTATATCTGCCTACATTTTTAGTATAATGAAGATCCTCAAATTACTTATTTTCTCCTGTGTAGTGTAGTTACAACATGGTAAAAAGTGGCCATTAATCATCTTATTTTTAAACTAAAGCACACATCCTAAAGGGGCATTTAGCAATCCAGAGGTGCAAGTGAAAGTGCAAAATTGACTCGCTTTAAGATGCAAGAGAGAATTGTCTCTGTATGTGGACCCCATGCATTTAATACTTTCACATTATCATCTCCCGGTTTCTTTCTCTAAGGCCCATAGTGAAACTTTTATATGAATTACAAGAAAGCTTATGTGATACCTAGGTGGCACTACTTTCACATTTTCCACTCTTGCCACACCCATTGTCTCCTTGGTATTCCCTTGATGTTGGATGAAACTGAATCAACTATCACACTTTCACATTCACTTTCCAATTGCCAAAAAAAACCTATATCTAATGAGCAGCATGGGGGGAGGCACAACGAAATGCACACCCTGACTAAAGTGAACCACGGATATTTGGGTTTTGTACTTTTCAATAAAATTAAATAATTTAATATGATTCATTCTAAATTACTTATAAGTAACGACAAAACAAATTTTCACAAAGCACAGCCATAATATAAATATCACATTCCAAATCCACTAACAACCATAATGTGTTAAAATTCACTGAATCAAATGTTGATAATAAGATGAGTGTAATTACCAAATTAGAAACAGATTAACAACTTCTGCACGCTTATTCTCAAAATAAAAAAAAACTTCTGCATGTCAATTTCCCAAGTTTCTAATTTGATTCTATTTCATGAATTTCTAATATGATTTTATTTCATCTTGAGGTGCTTGCAGCCATTGCTTCTGCAGTGTCTATGAAGCCACACAACTTCGAATCAAGAGCTTTACTACTTACTACAAAAAAGTCAATAGCAGTAAAGAAAAAAAAGAAAAGCCCAATAGAAGGCAAGAAGAAGATAAGACTGCAGATGGTTGATCGATCACCGACGTACCTTTTCGAGGCTGGAGATGGCTGATCAGAGGCCGGAGGATGACTGGAGTATTGTCATCGAGGATCGCAGGATTTGGTCACCAAATCGCCAAGAGAGCTACACAAAGGGGAAAGAAAGGGGAAACCCTAAAACCAACAAGGGAAACAAAATAATAGGGCATGCTAAGGGATAAAGGGAATATATGCAATGGGTTTCGGGTTAAACCCAAATCTATACGGGCGGCGACGCCTCGTACCCGACGCAATGCGCACCCGGTGAACTGGTGCGCCCGGAACAGGGAACAGATATTGCCACCCCAAAAAATGAGAACAGCACCCCACAAATATTTACAAGTGTGCCATTTTTTTACAATTTACCCATGATGAAACGTCCAAAAAACCCTTCTTCCTCCTCCTTCCTTTCCTCCATCTTCCTGCTCTTCTATTGTCTTTCAAGGCGACCCACCCCCTCCTCGGCCTCCCCCTTCCCCCGCGCTCCCCCGACCACCCCCGCTGCCCCTTCCTCCCCAACCTCCTCCTCCGGCCTCCCCCTCCCCCGCGCTCCCCCACCCTCCCCCCTCGTTGCTCAGTCGCGCTGACCGAACAGAGACCTCTGTTCGGCCGACTCTGGCTGAACAGAGATTTCTCTGTTCGAACGGGATGGCCGGACAACGAGGGGGGAAAGAGGGGGAAAGGAGGAAGGGGGAGGTCGGGGAAGGAAGTGGAGAGGATGGAAGGGGAGGTGGGGAGGTCGGGGAAGGAGGTGGGGAGGAGGGAAAGAAGTCAGCGAGGGAGAAGGGAGGCCGAGGGAGGGGGGAAGGAGGCATGGTTCACAGTCGCGGTCTCGACTGCCAACTCAGCAGGCACTAAGATGGATCGGTCTTGGCGACTCAGATCTGTCTCGGGCGATACGCGCAAAACGCTACATAGAAAGCTCATAAAATTTTGAAAAAATCACAACAAATCTTAAAAAAAAATGTAGACATCTACATTCATGTATCACATGTCCAAAACTTATCACCTAGCACACTAAACATAAGTGAAAGCATAAATACACGAGTCGTCGGTAGAAGCATATCAAAATACAAGCATAATATAGTAAATTGTACAAACTACATTCATAAATACATGCTAATGTAGTTATTTCCACATTGAATTGTGATGAGGCACAAAATCATCATCATAATCATCTCTGCAATAAGTATATAAACTGATAATAATGCTCGTAGATATCTCAAATTGTGGCATGTAGTCATGGACATATACCACACCATAATGTTGGCCTGATGTCAAACTCAACATTCGCATATGACCTTCAAGATTATAAGTTTCTCCATCAACACTATTGTTGCCCTCATTATTGCCATCACCGCCGCCGCCATCGCTGTCATCATTATCATCACCATCTTCACCATCATCACTATTAGAACTGGATAAAATCCTTCACATCTTCACCACCACCACCACCATCTGCTTCTCTTATACCTCGGAGGGGGGAGAGATCGGAAACGGGGACAAAGAGGGAGGGGAAGGGGCAAGAGACAGAGAGAAAGAGACGGGAGATGGAAAGGGAGAGAAAGAGAGCGGGTGAGATAGGAGGGGGAGAGAAACAGAGTGAGGGAAGGGAAAGATACAGAGAGACGGCAGATGGAGAAGGGGGAGAGAGCGGGTGAGAGAGGGAGGGGAGACCGAGAAACAGGGGGAGGGAGAGGGAAAAAAAGACAGAGAAGAGAAACATCACCTGGGGCTGGGGAGGGGATCGGGCGGGGCGGAGTCCAGATCTGAGCGGCGATGATCGGGCGGCGACGATCTCCAGTCTGAACGAGAGAGGTAAATTTCTTTTTTCTTTATACCCGTTCGTCACGGTGAATATATGTTTCGAGCCGACTCGGCCAAGAATCGAAGTCTAACTCGGTCGACTCGGCCGAGTCACGACCGATTCGGCCGTGAATCGGCCAAGTCGACCGAGTTAACTCCCATTCTCGGCCGAGTCAGTCTCCTCTGAGTTGAGTCGACCGACTCGTGACTCGAACTCGTCTCGAAGCGGGCCGAGACAGATACGACTCGGCCGAGTCGTCTCCGACTCGGCTGAGTCTTTGAACCGTGGAAAGAGGGAAGGGGAAGGGGGCGGGGAAGAGGGAGGGCCAGGGAGGGGGAGGAGGGAGAGGTTCATCGATTGGCCGAGGAAGGAGGGGGAAGGCTAATCGTCGGCGAGGAAAGGAGAAGAGAAGAAGAAAATAGCACTTTTTTCTTTTTTTTTTTGGTGGGGGGGCTTATCAAATTTGTGGGTGCCCTAATCTATAGAGTGCCCTTCTCATTTTTTGAGGTGGCAATATCCGCTCCTCCCGGGACAACACCACTTACTTTCTTGCCTTTCTTTTTTTAACTTGCCTTTTTTTTTTCTATTTTTTTTAAAGGAATTTTAGGCTGAACTTCTTATATTAAAACTTAACTAAATTACTGCTTGGCGCTGAAATTGAGCGGCGAAAAGGAAAGGGGGGAAGAGGGGAGGAAGGAGGGGGAAGATGGGGTGGGTGAGGGAAAAGAGGGGGGAGGAGAAGGGAGAGGGGAGGGACACTAGCTCTGGCTCTCTCGCTTTGGGGGGACAGACGGACGGACAAAGTCGAAGGAGTCACAGGAGAAATCTCAATTCGCTCGGTTTGCGAAAATCTCATTTTTTTAACGGTTGATATATTGCAGACGTGTCGAGCAATGCTTTAATCAAGAAATGCAAAAAAGACTAAAATACCCTATATTAAATTTTAACCGCGACCACGACTGTAAATGAAAGCGCTCCGCAATTGCAATTGCGACTTTGTGAGAACTATTTGGTTGCAATCCTCATTGTTGCAGTCATTATCATGAGGACTGCTATCATGATCACGGTCCTTATTATGAGGACCGCTACTCATAATGAGAACTGCTACCATGGTTATAGTCTTATTATAAGTATTGCAACCATCTCCCCTCATCGTGTTACTTTCATCTAAAACTCTAAACTCCCCAAAATCAAAATTAGGTCATAAGTCGCAGTTCTTGAGTCACATTCCTCACATAAAAGGATTCCTCACATTTTATTATCATCGTCATCCAGTAGAAAACAAATCAAAAACTAAAGATCGCAATCCTTTATATGAAGACTTTGTGAGAACTCTGACTGCAGTAGTAATGATTGATATACAATCTAGATCTAAAAACCACACTGATCACAAACACAAATAAATCTCAACGTGAGCACTAACAAACGAGATCTGCAAAAAGTCGATCCCCAAAAAAATTGGTTCGGGGCCTGCCCTTCAGCCCCTAAGAGGGGGCTCCTGCCCCCTTCCAACCCCACGGTGACCTGACTGCGCAGGTCAATCTGCGAATTACTCTACATTGGAGTCAAGGTTGAAGGAAGAGCAATGTCAGAAGCAATGAGAAAGGGTAAAAGAGGAAAAGAAAAGATATAAAGATGTGGTGGTTGGGAGAAATCAATTTATGCTGATGTGAATTGAGGCCGAGGCGGAAATAAATTTATAATTGAGATTTTCTCTAAATTAATTGAAAAGAGAGGAGTCCAAAGCCAATTTTCTAATTTTTTTTAAATCAAAAGTGGGTAAACCCATCTCGTTTCATGAAGAATATATAATAATAAATTGTACACTCAACTCATCCTAACACATTGTCGCTTGATGAAAAATTGCAAACATAATAAGCAAAAGCAATAGCTGTTAAATTTACTTGACCGCCATATACAAAAATACTAATCCTAGTTCGTTGGCTCTATATAATAGCTTATTTTTAAATGTAGTTTAATCAATACACAAATGGTCACTGAACCCCAAACGTGCAAACTCGTCAATGTACTTGTTCCATTGAGCCTTATACATATCAAACTTGGTCAGTCTTGTGCTCTATCCAAACTACCATGACTGACTAAAAAAATCCAACTTGAGTTCCATGTGGTTGAATCAAATAAAACTTTAAAAGCCGAACCAACCCCTTCGTGATCAGTTGTGATGAGTTCCTCGTCAAGATCCAATGGATTCTTTCTACCTCAGTTTTGATCTTACATGACCAAAGAGCAAATACAACCTCTGCTATTTGGGATCTCACATCATTAACTTTAGACACTCCTCAAACAACATGTCCCCGATCTCACTAGCAGATTTTTAGACACTCCTCAATCCAATAACCCATTTCAATTCCAACTTGATTTTTTTGGGTTCACATCCTTAAAATTGGATTTGAATATCCTAACGTGAGTCTGATAAAAAAAAATAAATTAGATATAAACGAAAGACATGGAAACAACAAATACATCAATTAGTTTTTTCATACTCTTTCTTCAATCTTGAGTTACCAATTTTAGCAATTTGGTTCAAGAACGCACAATGAATCAGATCGAGTCTTCCATTGGAATTCAAGGGAATAGTGTGAATTAGGTCAAACAAAAAACAAGGTATTCATAGAAATCAGTACATGTCATGCCATTTTGTGGCAGATAACAGTCAGGGGTATAAGGAGACGTGTTTTCCAAAATATAGGCAATATCTAAAAATGTACCAAGGGAGCATTAACTCATACTAGCTTCCTTCCTACAGACCAACTAGCATGCTTTTTAAGTACATCTTCCTGCATTTTTAGTATAATGAATAACCTCAAATTACTTATTTTCCCGTGTAGTGTAGTTATAACATGGTAAAAAGTGGCCATTAATCATCTTATTTTTAAACTAAAGCACACATCTTAAAGGGGTATTTAGCGACCCAGAGGTGTAAGTTAAAGTGTGAAATTGACTCGCTTTAAGATGCAAAAGAGAATTGTCTCTTTATGTGGACCCCATGCATTTAATACTTCCACATTATCATCTCCCGGTTTCCCTCTCTAAGGATCATAGTGAAACTTTCATATAAATTACAAGATAGTTTATGCGATACCTAGGTGGCACTACTTTCACTTTTTCCACTCAGACTTGCCACACCCCTTGTCTCCTTGGTATACCCTTGATGTTGGGTGAAACTGAATTGACTATCACGCTTTCACATTCACTTTCCAATTGCCAAACACCGCCTATAGCTAATGAGCAACATGGGGCGGAGGCACAACGAAATCCACACCCTGACTAAAGTGAATCGCAGATATTTGTTTTTTGTACTTTTCAATAAAATTAAATAACTTAATATGATTCGTTCTAGATTACTTATAAGTAACGACAAAAGAAATTTTCACAAAGCACAGCCATAAATATCACATTCCAAATCTACTAACAACCACAGTGTGTCAAAATTCACTGAATCAAATGTTGATAATAAGATGAGTGCAATTACCAAATTAGAAACAGATTAACAACTTCTGCACGCTTATTCTCAAAAGAAAAAAAAAACTTCTGCATGTCAATTTCACAAGTTTCTAATTTGATTCTATTTCATGAATTTCTAATATGATTTTATTTCATCTTGGGGATGCTTGCAGCCACTGCTTCAGCAGTGTCCATGAAGCCACACAACTTCGAATCAAGAGCTTTACACTTACTGCAGAAAAGTCAATAGCAGCAAAGAAACAAAGAAAAGCATAGAAAAAGAAAAGAAGAAGAAAAAGATAAGACTGCAGATGGTTGATCGATCACCGACGTACCTTTTCGAGGCTGGAGATGGCTGATCGGAGGACGGAGGATGACCGGAGTATTGTCTTCGAGGATCAGTTGGTCGCCGAATCGCCAAGAGAACTACACAAACGGGAAACCCTAAAACCGTCGAGGAAAACAAAATAATGGGGGCCTGCGAAGGGATAGAGGGAATATATCTAATGGGTTTCGGGTTAAACCCGAATCTAAACGGGCGGCGGCGCGTCGTGCTCGACGCAATGCGCACCCGGTGAACCGGCGCGCCCGGGACAACACCATTTACTTTCTTGCCTTCCTTTTTTTTTTTCTATTTTTTAAGGGCTTTTGAGATGAACTTCTTATATTTAAAATTTAATTAGCGAAATCTTTTTTTTTTTTCGGGCCATATATTGCAGACACGTGTCGAGAGGAGTTTTAATCGCAGAATATAAAAAAAGACTAAAAGATCCTATTTTAAATTTTAACCACAACCATAATATCAACTGAAAGCGCTCCGGAATTTCGACTGTGACTGCGAGTTTGTGAGAACTATGACTTCGCAACTGCGATTGCGATTTATGAGAACTGTCTGGTTGCAGTCCTCATGATCAATCCTTATTATAATGACTGTTATCATGATCGTAGTCTTTATTATGAGATTTACGATCATCTCTTCTCTCATTGTGTTACTCCCAAGTAAAACTCTAACTCCCCTAAAATCGAAATCAGGTCATGAGTCACAGTCCTCACATAAAAAGATTCCTCACATATTAGCATTGCGTCATCCAGTAGAAAATAAATCAAAAACTAAAGGCCACAATCCTTTATATGAAAACTTTGTGAGAACTTCGACTGCAGTAGTAATGATCTATATACAATTTAGATCTAAATACTACATCGATCACAAAGACAGGCAAAACTCGTTGCGAACACGAACAAACAAGATCTGTAAAAAGTTAATCTCAAAAAAATTTGGTTCACAGGGTCCGCCCCCGAGCCTCGGAGAGGGGGGCAAGCCCCCTTTCAACCCCCATGGTGATTTCACCGCGCAGGTCAATCTGCGAATAAACTCTGCGGCGGGTCAAGTTTGAGAGGAGAGCAGCGTCAGGAGCAATATAGAAAGGTAAAAGAGAAAATGAAAATATATGAAGCGGTGGCTGGGAGGAATCAATTTATGCTGACATGAATTAAAATTAAGGTGAAAATAATTTGTAACTGAGATTTTCTCTAAATTAATTGAAAAGAGAAGATCCAAGATCAATTTTCTATTTTTTAAAATGAAAAGTGGGTAAACCCATTCCGAAAGAATATATAATAAAATGTACACCCAACTCATCCTAACATGTTGCCACTTGATGAAAAATTACAAACAGAATAAGCATAAGCAATAGCTGTTAAATTTACTTGAGTGCCACGTACAAAAATACTAATCGTGTTTCGTTGACTCTATATAATAGCATCTTATTAAATATCGTTTAACCAATACACAAATGGTCTCCAAGCCCCAGACATGCAAACTGTTAATCTCACATTAAGGTGGCCCAATAACCTTAGTTAATTAACATTGGATTCCTAATTAAAGTTAACTGATATAATAGATGCCCATATTAAAGTCACATTTATATAGTTTATATAATCTCTTGAGATATAAGGGTACCATGATGGATGGTTTTATTTCAAGGGTTTATTTGCAAATGTGTGACCCACTTTTCTCCTCCTGAAAAGAAATACAAAACTATCGCTCATAATTTTTGAGAACCCATCAGTGAAAGAAAATCTGAAAGTTTTGTGCAAGGAAAAGGAGATAGAGAAAAGAGGTTATTTGCATTAGGGTTTGCAGGATCAAAAGGAAGGAATCAAGGTCTTCTTCAACCTTCATCTAATCTTCTCCAATGGCTTCAGGTATGGGGATTTAATGTATATGTATTTTTAATGACGTATTCAATTCTTGAGATGATATTGATTCTTGATTCATGGCTGTTAATCCGCATAATAGTTGCTTTTATTCCTTACATTTGGTATCAAAGCGCCCGTGGCCTAATGTAAGAAATGTCCTATTATGTTTCAGTGAACGTCCCTACTTCCCTTCACACTCATGCCACTAGCATTCCAGCCCTGGATGGTACAAATTTCTCTGAGTGGTTTGAGCATGTACAGTTTACACTGGGTGTCCTGGACCTAGACATAGCCCTTTTGGTAGAGAAACCTGATGAAGTGACTGCTGAAAGTACAGCAGAGCAGGTTAACCATGCCAAAGCTTGGGAAAGGTCGAATAGACTCAGTCTCATGTTCATAAAGATGAACATAGCCAATAACATCAAGACTTCACTCCCACATACTACTAGTGCATCTGAACTTTTATCTGCTGTAAGAGACAGATTTAAGTCTGCAGATAAGTCATTAGCTGGCACCCTTATGGCTGAACTTACCACCATGAAATATGATGGTAATAGAGGAGTTCAACAACACATTCTAAATATGACTGATAAGGCTGCTAAGTTAGGATCACTGGGTATGAAAGTGGATGAATCTTTCTTGGTACAGTTCATCCTCAACTCACTTCCTCCTCAGTTTGGGCCATTCAAGATTCACTACAACACTCATAAAGATAAGTGAAATTTGAATGAGCTAACTGGTATGTGTGTACAAGAGGAAGTGAGACTGAGGCAAGAAGGGCATCACTCAGCATTGGCAGTAACTCAAGGAGGTATCCATAAGAAAGGTAAATATGGAAGAGGTAAGAGATTTCCATCAAAGAAAGGGCATGACCATGGGAAAAGCAGCCAAGGTTATGGAAAGGTCTTCACTGTCAAGTGCTACTTCTGTGACAGAAAGGGACATGTGAAGAAGGACTGCAATAAGAGGAAAGCTTGGTTCGAAAAGAAAGGTATAAATCTTTCTTTTGTATGTTTTGAATCAAATCTTGCTGAAGTACCTTCTAATACTTGGTGGATTGACTCTGGAGCCACAACTCACATAACTAATTCAATGCAGGGATTCCTTACAACCCAGAAACCGAAGGAAAGTGAGAGATTCGTCTTTATGGGGAACCGTCTCAAAGTGGAGGTCGAATATGTTGGTACTTATCGACTACTCTTGGAGACGGGACATCAGATGGATCTTGAAGATACTTTTTATGTACCTTCGATTTCTAGAAACTTAATGTCAATATCCAAATTAGATGTTTTTGGATATTCTGTTTTATTCAGTTGTGGAAAACTCAGTTTAATGTATAATTCAATTCCGGTTGGACATGGAATTTTATGTGATGGTTTATATAAAATTTCATTGAATGATGAGTTTGCACAATCTTTATTATCTCTGCATTCGAATGTTGGTATTAAACGTGGCTTAATAAATGAAAAATCCTCTATCTTGTGGCATAGGAGACTGGGGCATATCTCCAGGGATAGAATAATAAGATTAGTGAAGAATGGGATTTTGGATAACCTAGACTTCACTGATTTTGATGTGTGTGTGGATTGCATAAAAGGAAAGCAAACCAAACACACTAAGAAAGGTGCCACAAGAAGTAAAGAACTCCTTGAAATAATTCATACAGATATTTGCGGACCACTCTCAATTCCATATTTTACGGGAGAGAGATATTTCATTACCTTTATAGATGATCTGTCACGTTATGGTTATGTGTATCTAATTAATGAAAAGTCTCAGGCTGTTGACATCCTTGAGGTGTTCATTACAGAAGTCGAGAGACAATTAGATAGAAAGGTTAAAATCATAAGATCAGATCGAGGTGGTGAATTTTATGGTAGATATGATGAGTCAGGACAACATCCTGGCCCATTTGCCAAATTTCTAGAAAAGCGTGGTATTTGTGCTCAATACACAATGCCAGGTACGCCTCAGCAGAATGGTGTTGCTGAAAGGCGAAACCGAACACTTATGGATATGGTTAGGAGCATGATGAGCTTCTCTAATGTACCCATTTTATTGTGGAATGAAGCCTTAAAGACTGCTATGTATATCTTAAACAGGGTTCCTAGTAAGGCAGTCCCAACAACTACTTTCGAGTTGTGGACTGGTAGGAAATCTAGTTTAAGACATTTACATGTTTGGAGTTGTCCAGCAGAGGCTAAAATATATAATCCACAAGAAAAGAAATTAGACTTAAAAATAATATCTGGGTATTTCATTGGTTATCTAGATAAGTCTAAGGGATACAAATTTTATTGCCCTAACCATAGTACAAGAATAGTTGAAACTGGTAATGCCAGATTCCTGGAGAATGGTGAATTTAGTGGGAGTGATGAACCAAGAAAGGTAGATCTTGAAGTAGTAAGGGTAAATATCCCAATTACCTTTCCTTCAAGAGAAATTGTTGTCCCTCAGCTTGATCATCAAGTTGAGATACCAGAACAACATATTGATATTGGTTCACCACTCCATGAGGATATCGCCATTGAAAATATTGTAGAACCACCACAACCGGCAGCTTTGAGAAGATCTCAAAGGGAAAGAAGATCTGCCATTTCAGATGATTATGTGGTGTATCTACAGGAATCTGATTATGATATTGGGATAAATAAAGATCCAGTTTCATTTTCACAAGCCATAGAATGTAATGATTCTAGTAAATGGATTGATGCTATGAATGATGAGTTGAAATCTATGGACCAAAACCAAGTCTGGGATCTCGTTGAATTGCTTGATAACTGTAAGAAAGTCGGGTGTAAATGGGTCTTTAAGACCAAGCGCGACTCTAAAGGCAATATCGAACGATATAAGGCCAGACTTGTGGCTAAATGTTTCACTCAGAAGGAAGGCATTGATTATAGAGAAACCTTCTCTCCAGTATCAAAGAAGGACTCTCTTAGAATCATTATGGCACTTGTAGCTCATTATGATTTGGAGTTACATCAAATGGATGTGAAAACTGCTTTTCTGAATGGAGATTTGGATGAGGTAATTTACATGGAGCAACCTGAAGGGTTCGCAAATGAAGGTAAAGAACACTTGGCTTGCAAATTAAAGAAATCCATATACGGACTTAAACAAGCTTCCAGGCAATGGTATATAAAGTTTAATGATACCATTACATCTTTTGGATTTACAGAAAACACTGTTGATCAGTGTATATATCTAAAGATCAGTGGGAGCAAGTTTATATTTTTGGTTCTGTATGTGGATGATATCTGTTAGCCAGTAGTGATATTGGTCTGCTGTATGAAACTAAAAGCTATCTTACCAAGAACTTTCAGATGGTTGATATGGGTGAGGCAGCTTATGTCATTGGCATAGAGATCTTCAGGGATAGATCTCGAGGATTGCTAGGACTGTCTCAGAAAGGTTATATCAACCGAGTCTTGAAAAGATTTCATATGGAAATGTGTTCAGTCAGTCCTGCACCCATTCAGAAGGGTGACAAATTAAGTGGGAGCCAGTGTCCCAGAAATGACTTAGAAAAGGGTCAAATGTAGAAAGTTCCGTATGCATCAGCTGTTGGGAGCTTGATGTATGCAAGCACTTGTACCAGGCCAGATATCAGTTTTGCAGTTGGGATGTTGGGAAGATACCAAAGCAATCCAGGAATGGAGCACTGGAAGTTGGCTAAGAAGGTTATGCGGTATCTTCAAGGGACGAAGGACCATATGCTCACATACAGGAGATCAGATCAGTTGGAGGTGATCGGCTATTCGGACTCAGATTTTGGTGGTTGCCCAGATAGCATGAAGTCTACCTCAGGATTTATTTTCTTGCTAGCAGGTGGGGCAATCTCGTGGAAGAGTGTAAAGCAGTCTATCATTGCTTCATCCACGATGGAGGCTGAGTTCATAGCTTGTTTTGAGGCCACAAATCATGCATTATGGTTAAGGAATTTTATCTCAGCACTTTGTGTAGTTAACTCTATTGCCAGGCCGCTGAAGATATATTGTGACAATACAGCAGCCGTTTTCTTCTCTAAGAATGGTAAGTACTCTAATGGTTCTAGACACATAGAACTGAAGTACTTGGTGGTTAGAGAAAGAGTTGAGAAACAGAAAGTGTCAATTGAAAGTATAAGTACCACTTTAATGGTTGCTGATCCAATGACAAAAGGATTGCCTCCAAAGACATTTAAGGAACATGTTGTTAGAATGGGTCTTTTGGACAATCTGTAAATGTATATTTTGGTACTTATGTAATTGACATTATTGCGCAATAAAAGGTTGTTTCTGTATTTCCTGTTATCCAATTATGTGTGCACATATTTTGTATGGATGTATGTTAAACAGGAAATGTCTTTACAAGACAATTACAGGGGTCATTATGGTTATGGACTCAATTAGTAAGGGTTATCAATATTGTGGTACATAGAAGGGAGTATGACGTGGATGTTGTATAACCGCTATGACTCGCATTGGTGGTCCAAGCTAATTGCAGTATTACAGTATTTCATATTTGGGCTTATCAGTTGTTGTTTTTAAAATTCGTGATCACGTGTCAAGGTTTTTCAGTATGGAATCCAATGAAGTCAAAATGTTTTGAAAAATGAGTCTTTTCTTTTATTTGTTTTCTAAAGTTTTAACCTAATCGGTTAATGGTCCAAGTGGGAGAATGTTAATCTCACATTAAGGTGGCCCAATAACCTTGGTTAATTAACATTGGATTCCTAATTAAAGTTAACTGATATAATAGATGCCCATATTAAAGTCACATTTATATAGTTTATATAATCTCTTGAGATATAAGGGTACCATGATGGATGGTTTTATTTCAAGGGTTTATTTGCAAATGTGTGACCCACTTTTCTCCTCCTGAAAAGAAATACAAAACTATCGCTCATAATTTTTGAGAACCCATCAGTGAAAGAAAATCTGAAAGTTTTGTGTAAGGAAAAGGAGATAGAGAAAAGAGGTTATTTGCATTAGGGTTTGCAGGATCAAAAGGAAGGAATCAAGGTCTTCTTCAACCTTCATCTAATCTTCTCCAATGGCTTCAGGTATGGGGATTTAATGTATATGTATTTTTAATGACGTATTCAATTCTTGAGATGATATTGATTCTTGATTCATGGCTGTTAATCCGCATAATAGTTGCTTTTATTCCTTACACAAACTCCTCAATGTAGTTGCTCCATTGAGCCTTATACTTATCAACTTGGTCAATTTTGTGCTCCATCCAAACTACCATGACTAAAAAAAAATGTCAACTTGAGTTCTATGTGGTTGGATCAAATGCAATTTTAAAAGCCGAACCAACCCCTTCCTTGTCAAGATCCAATTGATTCTTTCTACCTCAGATTTGATCTTACTTGACCAAATAGCAAATACAACCTCTGCTATTTCGAGTATAACATCATTTCTTTACACACTCCTCAATCCATTAACCCGTTTCAATTCCGACTTGATTTTTTGGGTTTTACATCCTTAGAATTGGATTTGAATATCCAAACATGAGACTGATAAAAATAAATAGATTTATGTTCTTTGCTAGATTCTAACTTGTCAATGGGTTTTGTCCAAATTTATAATAGATCTGCAAGTGCGTCTTGTTGGATCTGAGATTAATTCAACCTGTCGTTGCTTACAGCTTTATAATTGCTATAAGCTCTGGACTGACATTTAAGGAAGGCTAATAAATATATAACTTTTATACCACAAATTTTCACTAACTTTACTGAGAAATACGCTGACCTGTAAAAGTTACAGGTAAATCAAAGTTATTTCTTTTCGAGAACATCAACACACCCACCAAAAAGAACACCAAGAGTCCTCTGCAGGTGGGAGCTCGGTTGGCCCGGGCTTGTTAGAGCATCGCTCGGCCCCGAGGTCCCGAGTTCAAATCCCACCGCTCGCAGACATTAATTAATTATTTTTAGCCATCGTGGCCGCTTTCGATCACGGTGTGCGGTTGATTTATCAGAAAAAGGAATCCTAAGATATTTCATAGACCTTGTACCCCTATACATTTTCCCGCTATCTGATAAATTTACACAAATATTTGGCTCAATACCAGCACCAAAATTTGCAAAAATTTTGCTCAAATCATAACATGATCCAAAGTAGAATAGTATCTCTTAACGTCACCAAGCACTGTAACTCCTTACAGTCAACCTTCGCAAACAACATGCAATCACAAGCAAAAGCTAACTGAATGATGATAATACCATCTTTCTTTGGATGAACGCCAATAATGCTTCTAATAGTGTTAGTGGCTTAATTTCTCGTATCAAGAACTAGATGACAAAAATAAACAAATATGGAGATCATTAAGATCATTCTGCCTTAAACTCATACTTGATTGAAATCACTCGATAAATCACTCATTCACCAACACAACAAACATTAGGCTCGAAAAACAATCTCTAATCCAATTTTGTCCATTCTCACAAAATTCAAACCTTTCCAAAACGTGATAAATTGACAACCATTTTGCCTTGTCGTAGGATCCTTGCATATCAAGCTTGATAGCCATCAACTTGGTTGTTCAAACGAGACAACTCCATGAAGTGAATATTTTAATGCAGACATACAATTTGTGTAATATTTTTCTCTCTCACAAATGTCACTTTGAAGATATAAGCTCTCGAGGTAGGCTTGATGGCTAGAGAGAAGGAGCCTCCGATGCCGCCATCAGCTCCTCCTTCATCCTTCTTCTCCTTCATCCTCCTATTCTAGTCGTCTCATCTCTTTCTTTTCTCCTTTGCTCATCCCCTCTATCTCTTCCCCACCATCGGCCCTCTTTCGGTCTTCTCACTAGCATTCATCTGCTCTTTCTTTTCTTCTTCCTCTTTTTCTTCTTAGAAGGTCTCCTTTAATTTTATTGTTTGGGTTTGTTGTACTGTTTGATGATCCTGGCCCTTCAGTTTCATCTCTTTCCTTCTCGTCTCTTTTGTGCACTCCTAGTGTTTGTTGATATATCAAGGGGTGGCAGGGGCTTAGCTGAGTGTTTTTCGTTGCCGCAGGGAGGCCGATAAGTCTGGCCGGAGAGCAGAAAATCAGGGTAAAAAAGTTTGCAATGTTGTTGCCACCATTGTGGACAGTTAGGCCACTGGAAGGCCGAGTGCTCAGTTGGATTACTCTGCTTCACTTGCTGGCGGCCTGGTCATCATGCTAGTGAATGCCCAGGTCGGCGGTGACATGAGTATATCCCTCCTGTGAGGAAGTTGTTGATAGGGTAAGGGACTAGTCTAGCGTGAGGGTCGTTGGTGGGGAGGTTATGCGAATGTGCATCAAGTTGATCAGAAAAATGATGGTTGGAATTGTTGCCGATAAGAAAATTGTCTGTTGCCTTCAGTTAGACATCAGTGAGGGTGAGGATGACGGTGTTGCTGGGGTAAGGAACTTTTGCTCACATTGTTAGCAAGGGGTTGGCTTCGATATCAAAGTCTTTCTCATCCCAGTTATCAAGGGTTCCTCCCCGAAGGTGGGGGAGAAATCAGGGGGGAGGGGGTCCGTTTACTCGATGGGTTCTCCAGCGTCGAGTTTGGAGAGATTCAGCAATCATTAGTGGCCAGAGAAGGAGAATGTCGACTACCAGCCTCGAATTTCAAGTACCCTATTCTGGTCGGATCTTCAAGGTTGGCTGGAGGGAGGTAGGAGATGGTCAGATGCTGTCAGAGCTGGAAATGAAGGGTTCAGCCAAAGCAAGTGGAGGCGAGAGGGGGGAAGAGCGGCAAAGCGATGACCCGTTTTACCAGACGATGGGTGAGGGAACAAGGGACTCTGAGGAAAACCTCTTCCCTTCTCTGTCATCAGCGACGAAGGCTATAGACATTGTCGGTTGCATGCCCTCAACGTCATTGGTTGTGGTGCCGTTGGGGCGCAGCGGGGGCGACTGCAAGATGCTGACACCATGTGGCTTGGGTGACATTTCGCTGTGTCAGAATCAAGGAATAAATTTGAATTTAAAAAAAAAAATCAAACATGGAGAGAGCCATTGAAAGGGTTAACCGTTCAGATGAGGATTTTGAACGAGGCGGATCTAAAAGTGGCAGATCCTTGTTAAATCTGGACCTGTTATTGGGTTTTAATCCCTTTAATGGGCAGGGGTTGGCGAGTCTGCTAAAAGTTCTCTTAATAAGCCCAGTGGGGGGTCGGGAGGGGTTGAAATTGTAGGGATCACTGATAATGATCGTGCTGAGGCGGGGGTAATGGGATTCAAAAACCAAGTGTTATGAGCGCGTCGATGTCCCAAGGGGGAAGTTGAGAGATCCTAAAGGATTAAAGAAAGGGTTTTTATTGCAGTCAGGTGCTTATGGGATCGAGGATGGGGGAGATTCTGGCGTAGCCCAAGAAGAGCGTGAGTGCTCTTTTGATAAGTGTTCTGACTCGAGGTCAGAAG
This sequence comes from Agave tequilana, assembly GCA_038442645.1. Classification (NCBI taxonomy): domain Eukaryota; kingdom Viridiplantae; phylum Streptophyta; class Magnoliopsida; order Asparagales; family Asparagaceae; genus Agave; species Agave tequilana. The sequence continues at coordinate 6,492 of JAVJIF010020131.1, read as the reverse complement.
TGTTCTCTGACTCAGTTTTTTTTGAAAGGCTTAACATCAAAGAGGTGATTAGCAGAGGTATTATGAGTAAAGAGTTCATGATGCAATAGGTGGGTGAGAGGCTTCAGGAGTACTTCCAAAGCGAGTCTGATAGCTTCATGGGAATGTTCCCCCTGGTGAACAACCTAAGCGGAAGGGAAAAAAGAAGAAAGGCAAAGTGAACCGGAATGGTTCGACAGGCTGATTAGGGGTTTCTTCTTTTGGGGGAGTGTTCCGATGAGGAGTGGTCCTAGGGCGGGCGGAAGATGTCTGACAGCTGAAGTGGTTTGGTTCTTCTAGGGTCGCGACAAGCTGGAAGGAGGTGGATAGTTTATGTCAGAGGACAGTGCAATGGATCTGATCATACTTCACTTTGCACCGTCAGAAAGGTCACATGGGCACCTAAAGACATCACAAAGGTATCGCATAGACGTTTGGATGTCGGTGACCTACTATTGGAATTGGAAGGATCATTCTTGTAATTTTTACATCTTTGCACCCTTCATTTTTTTTGGTTGTTTCGTTAAATTCTTATTAATGAAATGCCAGAGAACTTTAGCAGCCTCACAGATTTTTTCTAAAAAAAAGATATAAGCTCTCAAAGTAGCTTCTACTATTTCATTTGCCATAATCTTAATCACAACTCACAAGCTTGTCCACTACATTTTATACACTAATAGGTCGAAATGCTTAAGCTCATTGGAATTTCTTGCCTTGTGATAAGCACAGCATATGTTTTATTCAATCTCCTCCGCATAACTCCATTACTAGAAGAAGTTCTTAATACCTTTGAACACATGTAGAACAAAAATATGTCAAACTCTCTTAAGGAACTTTCTTAATATTCTTGTTGTGAAAATGTCTTATTTGTTAGGAGCGTAACTCCGGAGGAATTCAAAAACACGCCAATCACCAAGATCAGTGTTCCAACGCCGAGTCAATCACAAATCAATAAGTACGAACACAAAAACAAAAAAGAAGTGAGAACAACAAATCTAACGAGTTTCAGCAACTTGACTACGTCCTTAGGGTAGAAGGAAGGAGATCTTATTCAATCAACTGAGTTACAAGGGATAAACAGATGATCCGAAGATCCAACTAGAGAAACTACGCATTAGGCCGTAGAAATCTCACAAACAAATTAACCTTAAAACTCTCAATATAATTCATCTCTCGATGTTACCAATAAGGGTACAACACCCCGGAATATGTAGCCAAAGAGTCCATGAACAAAAGAAAACCAAAAACTCTGAAATTAGATCGAAACGAAATCAGAATCGAACTCAGAATCGCCAGCTGTCGCCGCATTAGTCGACTTATGATTTCACAAGTCGACTAATAGACAATATTAGTAGACTAATAGTCAATATTAATTGATGTAACGCCCCGTCCCACATGGTACGAAAATGCTAATGCAATGTATATACGCGAAGTATAACGCCCGTACTTATACACGCTAAGCATCAACACAATACAGTAGTCAGAATACGAAAGCATGAAAATAATATATATTCCAATATTTCAATACAAGTACAACATTATTCCATAGTACATAACATGAAAATACATAAATTTGTACATCAATTCAGCGATACAACATTGAGAATTGTCAAACGTAATAGAAAGCTGAGAAAGTGGTCACAAATTGGAAAAGATATTCAATATCAACCAAAAAGAATAGAATAGGAAGATATGCTACTAACACCACGCCCCACTGTGCTCCTCTGATCAGCATCAGAGAAACCCTCAATATGTCAAGTCCTGAAAATCTGGACATACATGTCCAGGGATAGTCAGAAAAGCAACCCAAACGAGTACATAAAAAAAAGCCAAATGGTGTGAAAACATATGTACAAGTATATAGAAAGTGTAACGTGACTTAGCATATAGGTAAATTAATTAGATACGGTAACAAACATAAAATAGATGTCATATGAAAGCAAATAATGTCCTGTACATATGATGTTATTTTTGGCCCAAAGGCCCATCACTCTAGTTTTGATGATGATTAACTCATGTAGTTATAATACTAATGATCTTGTGTTTATATAGTTTCAAATTTTCTATCAAGATCTTAGTAGGTTCTTAACTTCAACAAAGGTGTTTTGGAGCTAACACATGCAGATTCAGGAGCTCGCGCGTCAAGATCGCATCTAACACTCGGATGGAGTCAAGCTCATTGGATCATGTTTGGATCGAGTCGGCTTGGAAAAGAAGTTCTACAAGAAGGCTTCAGTTTGTTTAGTTTTAATTTGTGTTTAGATCTTGTGTAAGATAGACTAGTGTTGATATGCTCAAGTTCACACACACACACAGAAGTTCAATACATTTGATTTTCAGTTTAATCGATTTTGGATTTCAAGTACACATATATATGATTTTCATGAATAGATAAAATCAAAACAAGTTTACATGGTTTAATGTATATGGATTTCATCTATATACATCTATGCTTCATATATTTAGAAAAACTTAATTTTGATAATTCTATTTCATGCGTTTAGAGTTTTGTAATTAATAGAACTTATTTTGGATTTAATGTTAAAATATAGTATATATATTTTATATGTGTATTGGATTCTATCCAAACACTCTATGCCTCAAAAGAGTTTAAATATCTTATTTTTGTATTTATACAAGTTTGAGAAAAATCGAATTTCTATTTCAAAGTTTGGTTTTGGAAAATACCAATTTTGTGTTAAAACTTAATTTCTATATCACAAAAATAGTTCAGGTAGTTTGTAATATTTGTTGATTTTTGGTCACACATATTTGTTCTTTAAATATTTATAAGAACTGATTTTTGTGAAATTTATGAGAATTTATGGGATTTATAGAAGTTAAAAAGACCAAGTTTTCATTGCCTAAAACCTCTGAGCCTTCTGGCGGCTGACCGACGGTCGATCGAACCAGAGCCGGTACGGTCGGTCGACCGATGTGCACGAACGTGCCAGAGGTCGGTCAGGTCGACCGATGCACTGCAGGCCAGCCTATAAAGGACTGGTCGGTGGTACGACCGACGTAACTACCCAACTCTCAGGTAGCGCCGAGACCGGGCGGAGAGACTAGGCTGATGCCTTTAGGCTCGGCGACCGGGCGGTCGACCGGTCAGAAATATGACTGTTGGCCAGTCGACCGGCTGGTCGACGAAAAGTCAAAAATGACCTTTCCTGGCTGCCAACGGATATATTCTTGAGAGCCGATTTAAAGGGGTTCTCTTGGGCTGTTTTCAACAAGATTTCTCAAGAGCTATTCTCCTATCTTTTTGAGTGTTTAGCAGCAAGTTTTAAAAGAGTTTTTGAGCCTATAAGTTTTATCTTTTATTTATTTTTAAAGTGTTAGAAAAATCAAAGAAAAGAGAGTCTTTGGGAAATTGATTTTAAGCTTTCTTTATAAATCTATTCAGTATTTTTTTCAAGTATTTTTCTTTGTTATTTTTTTTTCAAACACTTTATTTTCTCACACTTGAGCTATCATTTCTAATCCTATCTATAGGATCTTGTTTTTGTGAGAAAAATTATTTGTGCTCTATTGTGATCGTCAAGATTGTAATCTTTTCTTTGCTTTGACTTTGTGCCTATCCCTCTTGTGTAGAGATGATTGTGTTTGAGTTTTGACTTTGTGCCTTATCCCTCTTGCGTAGAGGTGATTGTGTTTTGGTTTTGTGTCTATCCCTCTTGTGTAGAGGTGATTGTGTTTGCGAAAGGAGTAGTGTACTCCAAGTATAGAGTTGTAATTCCTCAGTGGAGGTCCCTTTGTGGGCGGTCCTGTGTGGACATAGTGAAAATCCTTCTGTGTGAAGTCGGGGACGTAGAGCAGTGGTTCGAAGCTCAAAATATATCTTGATGTTTGCATTTGATTCACTATCTCTTAACTCTATCTCTCTTTTATCTTGCATTACTTTATATTATTCATATTGATATGCTAGATATTATTTGTCTGTGCCCACACTTGTGTTGAACTAAGAGAGCTTCTAATAGCACCTCAACTCTTAATCTAGAGGAATCTAGAGGAGTAGTTTCAGAGCCCTTCACAGGGAATTCTGACTCACTCTTGGTTACACGTAGTGTGTTGTAATTGAGTTTTAAATTTCGCATTATTTGTTATTAGATTAGCTAGTACACCTATTCACCCTCTCTAGGTGTATTTTAATTGGTATCAGAGCCTACGCTCCTGGTATTCGGTTTAACCACTTAGGAGTGAGATCTTGGATTGCTAATCTAGATTTACATTTGCACGCATAAAGTTTATACACCCATGGATCACCTTTGCCCTCCCATGTTTGATGTTTCTAACATCGATATGTGAAAGTTTAGGATGAGTGCTTATTTAAAAACCCTAGGTTTGCATGTCTATCTTGCCACTACCAAGAAAATCTATTTTGGTAATGACAAGTACATTGAGGCTAATGCATAAGCTTTAGATGCACTAAAGCATACACTTAGTAAAGAATATTTGTGTATGGTTTCTTATTGTGATTTTACAGTGTGGAACATATTGACCTCTCCTGAGCTACAAATGACAAACTATGTGAAGAAGGAATCTAGTGGAGATGAGTCTGACGAAGCTTGTTACATGGTCCAAGGGAATGACTCCCTTGAGGTACATTCGGATACTAATTTGGATGATAGTATTAGCTCTTCTAATGATGATCATGATAGTATTGATACCCATGCATTAAATAAAGAGATTTGCCTATATTGTGAAAACTTGTTAAATAAATACAAGCTTTTGAAAAAGAAAAGTTTTGAATTAAAAGAAGAAACAAAATTTTGTTTTTAAAACTTAATATGGTTTGCAAGAGAGAGTTGAGATATCAAACGAAAGGGACTCAATGAAATCTCAACTTGACCTTGTCTTAAACGAAAATGAAATTTTAAAGAAGAAATATGATTGTGATGATGTTTTAAGAATAATAAGGTTTTGTTCTTAAAACTTGATTTTATTTTAAAAGAGAACAATTCTTTAAAAAATAAAATTGATTTGGTTTTCAAAAGAATTGGAATTCATTTCAAATGAAAATATATCTATTGATAAGAATGCATGCTCCATTTCTTCTTCAGAAATTGAAAATGATATCTGCATGTTGAAAAAATTGTAGATTGTTTCGGCTCCACTTTGAGCCAATGTACTATGAGTCACAAGAAATTGGAATCCATGTTTCGCAAGAAACATGCACCACATGTTCATGCACACCATTCACGGCATACGCATGCTTCTCATGTTCACACACATGACACTATGCATGCTCATATGTACACTTGTACACATTGTGGACGTAAGAGCCACCTTGCAAAGTTTTGCTTTGATAGAATATATATTTCAAATTTTACAAATAAGTTTATTTAGTTTAGGAAAGATGTTAACCCCCATGGACCCAAAAAGGTATGGGTACTAAAATTCACCCCTATTCTATTTGATGTAGGTGTGGGCTCTCACATGACGTGAGAATGTTGGTGCCTTGATGGTGGATGCGTTCCGAGCTAAATGGTGACATTTTTGGATGTATCACTTTCAAGGAAAGTTTGATAGAAGGACCATCATAGTTTGAAGACCTAGAGATTGGTTCGTTGGTTGTGGTAACTATCTCTAACTCCCATTTTACATGCTTTTATATTATTGATTTTAACATGTCTTGATTTTCAACGTTCACTGTGTAAAATGCAATGTAAATTAGAAATGTGATATACATAGATATAAAAGTACACCTAGGGGGGTGAATAGGTGTATGGCTAATCTAATGACAAATGATGCGGAATAAAAAATAAATGCAACACACTTAGTGTAACTAAAGAATGTAGCCGAATTTTCGGTGAAGGGCTCTGGACTATCTCCTCTAAATTCCTCTAAATAAGAGTTGGGGTGTTATATGAAGCTCTCTTGGTTTAACACAAGTTTGGGCACACAAAAACAAATCCAAGCATATAAATGATATGAACAATATGAATCAATGCAGGCACAATATAAGAGAGAGAGAGTTAGAGAAAGTGGATCACACGCAAACACACGGATATGTTTCGAGGTTCGAGCACACAGCTCTATGTCTCCGCCTTCACACAGAAGGATTTCTACTAACTCGTCCACACAGGACTTCCCACATAAGGAACCTCCACTGAGGATTTGAGCAAATAAAATAGGGAGTACACAACTCCTCTCTCAAATAAATACAATCTCTACACTTAGGCAAGACACAAACTAAACACAATATCCACCTCTCACTAGAGGGGTACACAAACTCAATCACCTCTACACTTAGAGGGATGACACTTAGCCAAACAATGATCAACCTCTCACAAGAGGGATTAGGCTCAAAGCCACATAAACACAATCACCTCACACTTGAGGGATTCCAACACAACCTCCACGATCACCTCTACACAAAAGGGATACCAATACTATCACCTCTCACTAGAGGGATATCACAATAAATAGAAGGTTACCACTTGGTGATCATAAAGACCACAAACTAAATTT
>JAVJIF010020130.1:0-108809 GCA_038442645.1 Agave tequilana | reverse complement strand
CCTCGGAAACATATCCTCGTGTTTGCGTTTGCTCAATTTTCTCTAAACTCTAACTCTCTTTAATTCTTGCACTATTTATTGTCTTTTACATTGCAAGTCTTTTTAATTGAGCTAATTGTTAAGTAGAATTTTTTAATTCCACATTATTGCCATATATCATATAGCCTCACCTATTCACCCCCCCTCTAGGTGATTCAATTGGTATCAGAGCCTAACCCTAGTATTGGTTTAACCACCTTAGGGAGATCCTTATTATTGGCTATATTATTTGTTGCATTCTTCATTTATTGTGCACTATACTCATCATCCATGGCATCACTTGACTTTTCTAGCATCAAGTCCCCTCCAAAATTTGATGGCTTGAACTCCCCATTTGGAAGGTCAAGATGAACCTATTCCTTAAGTCTCTAGGAGTTAGGGTTGCTAGAGCCATTACACAAGAATTTATAGAACCCCTCACTGATGAGAGTTCATGGTCGAGAATACCTCTAAGGACTATGAGGCAAATGCTAGAGCCCAATATGCCTTGACCCAAGCTCTAAATGAGGATGACCTATCTCGCATCATTAATTGCAAATCCGCATTTGAAGTTTGGAACATTTTAATTGTGACTCATGAGGGAACGTCACAAGTCAAAAGATCTAAGATTGACTTGTTGCGTTCTCAATATGAGAATTTCTATATGTTTGATAATGAGAGCATTGATGACATGCTCACGCGTTTCACCAAGATTACTAATGCCTTATCTTCTTTAGGTGACGCAATCGACAATGACCAAAAGATAAGGAAGGTCATTAGAGCTCTTCCCAAAGCATGGGAAGTAAAGGCACCTACCCTCAAGGAGCTCAACGATAGGGAGGAGATGGACTTCTCCGGCTTCATCGGAAATCTCAAGACACATGAGATGGAAATGAAAGTAAGAGAAAAGAAAGGGGCGCCAAAGAAGAAAGCACTCGCCTTCAAAGCCACTCCAACCATTCATGAAGAGGATGACTCATCGGAAGATTGCGATGAGGACTTTGCCATGCTCATCCGGAAGGTGGGCAAAATGTTCTACAAGAAAGGGAGGCAAAGCAACTTCCGGAGAGGGAAACCTCAAGGAAGATATGAAAAAGAAAAGAGAAGAACCCGGTTCTTGCTTCCATTGCAAGAAGATCGGACATCTTATTGCGATTGCCCCGCACTCCAAGCAACCACTTCCAGAATGTCCCAAAGAAGAAAAGAGCAATGGTGGCCACGTAGATGATACGGAGTCAGAATCCGAAGAGGATATTGACACCGCTCATATGTGTTTCATGGCACAAGGTGAGGATACAACAAAGGTATGCTTAGAAAACTCTATTGATGATGATGAGCTAACCATGGATGAACTTGCTCAATTTTTCGAAGAATTACAACATAGGTATGAGATTTCACAATCTCAAAATAAAAATTGAAAAGGAAATGATTTACTGAAAAACAAATTTGATATTGTTGTAAAAGAGAAAATGATTTATCTAATGCTTTTGAGAAAATGAAAATTGATTTTGAAAATATAAAATATCTTGTAAAGGAAAACCCCCATTTCAACTCTCAACAAAATGAATATTTGAAAATTCAAAAACGTGTTGAAACTTTAGATAATACTTTAAAGTAGTGTGCTTTTGATTTAAATAAATTTGCTTCTAGGTTTCCCAAAGGAGTAACCAAGGGAAACACACTCACCATAAACATGCACGGAAACATGAACACACACATAAGCATGCTTTTATGTATAGTAGTGGTAGGATTTATGTTTGCACGCATTGTGGCCGCAAAAGCCATTTAGAAAAATTTTGTTATGCTAAACATAATATACCAAGTAAACATGTTTTGGGTTCGCCCCGGTACTACCCTATAGGACCCAAGAAAATATGGGTACCAAAAGACCCACCAAACTTAATTGATACAGGTGGATCTTCATCCTCCAAGACTTAGGGGGAGGCGGTGCCGGGTGGTGGATGCAACAATGCCTAACGAACACATCGTCGCTTGCATCGCTATCATGGAGGCACCTATTTTGGAGATTGCCCTCATTTGGTAACTTCTCCATTTAAGAAGTTTTAATTTTGGTTATATATACAAATGAATAAGATTGTTAGTTTACCTTTATGCTACATTGATATATGTTAGTGTAAACCTACACCTCTATCATGATTGTGTATATGCCTTGTTTTAATTTTGATATCTTGTTTTTATGCCACACATATTGAATGTCCACATATCTAGTTTTGAGCATATATCTATATATACCTTTTGTCAAAACTAAATAAATTTTGTAAAAATTCATATTTAAAACAAATACATTAGATGACAATTGCGCACCTCAACTCATATTTAGAGGAATCTAGAGGATGGAGTTCAGAACCCTCACCGGGTATTCGGCTTCAACATCTCTAAATCTTTGTTTTTATATGAAAATAAAAATTAAAATGTCTTTGTGAATTGTGTTTATATGATAACTATTAAAACTTCTAAAAACATAATTTTAAATTTAGTATGTTTATTATGTCCAGCCTATTATTTGTTATTCTTTTATTAGTTTTTTTTAAAGGGTATTTTCTGCTATCAGTTTTTGGGCAAGTCGGCCGACCGGCTCTGAGATCCGGTCGACCGACATTGCCTGGAAGAATGATTTTTCTTCTTTCCTGTTGCCGGCCGACCGCTACGGTCGACCGCTCTGTTTTGCAGAGCTCTCTGGAAATCTCGGCCGACCGTCTCGGTCGACCGCTGTTGTCTGCAGAGCTCTCGAGTTTTCTGGTCGACCGTGAATCGGGAATCTGCCCCCAAACTATCTTATTTAAAGCCTTCCTCTCTCTCTCTCTCTCTCACTTTTTCAGCCGATCCCCTTTCCCCTCATTCTCAAAAATTTGATTTTTTTCTTCCCACTCAAATCCACTTATAAATCCGAGTTTAATCTCTCTATTTTGGGTTAGATCTTCATCTCCAGGCCTGTTCTCCGTCCAATTTCAAGGAATTTCAGATCTAGGGCTCTTGATCTTCTTTTTCAGGTAAAAATCCAATTTTTCTTGTGTATCTTGATCTCTAGTCTAGTATTCTACAATCTATTGTCAAGATCTTTGTTTCCTTAGTTTCGTAGATCAAGCCCTAACTATTTTTAACCTAAATCTCTCATTTTCACTAAAAATTCAACATGTCTAAGAGGCCTAGATCCAAAAAAGGGAAAGCTGTGGCTCCCTCATCCTCAACCCCTAGACCTAAACGTCCATTTATCAATGATCTTGTTGAAAATAGATTTATCCTCCTTTCAAAGAGGAATATCATTTCTGGGAGATGTGTCACCCTCCAGGACTTTGAACATCTTAACATCCCCCACATTTTGAGAACTAATTCTCTAGACCAATTCATGGCCATAAGAGAACCAGTTTACACTTCCCTGGTGCCTTACTTTTATTCCAATTTTGCTTTTGAGGGAAATCGTGTTAGATCCAGAGTTCTAGGGAGAGACATCAATATCCCCCTAGACCAATTTGCTGACCTTCTGCATCTCTCCTCTGGAGGAGTTGATGTTTACTCTTTTGATCTTCAAGATTTTGATTATCCGGCCGGTGAGTCTGCGCTCACCGCGTCTACCTTGATTCACGGGATGACAACCCCGGTTTGGTTGGGAATGAGGAGGTGAACAAGTTCACGTTCACCGCCCAAGTCTTAGCTAAATTTGTCTTCTATAATATTTTACCCAAGTCAGGGGAGTATAGCAATGCTAGGGGTCCAGTTCCACTGATAGTCTATTGCCTTCTCAAAGGCATTAAGATTAACTTTTCCCGTTTCATAGCTTCTCACATGGCGTCTGATCAAATCCGCATGCCCGGTAGGCACTTGCCTTATGGGATGCTTATCACTCATCTTCTCAAACAACTAGGATTTGATCTTTCCTCTGAGTCTCCTTCTGAACCCTCTGTGAACCTGGATAGCACCCTTCTTAAGAGGATGCAGGCTCAGATGCGTCGTGTCGCTCATGAGCAGCCTCCTCCTGTTCCTGTTCCAGGGTCATCATCTGCCCCAGGGTCCTCTTCTGCCCCAGGGACTTCCTCTGCTCCTGGGCCTTCCATGTCTCCTGATTTCCATTCTTTCATCTCTTCTGAGATTCGCACTCAGATCCAGGAGCACCAGTCTTGGATCGAGCAGCGAGATGCAGCTTTTCGCGCGGAGATGGACTCGCGCTTTCAGGGCATTCGCAATGACATGTCTTACTTTGCTGACTCCATGAGATTCGTGGACTCGCAATTTGAGGCAATCTTTGTGAAGCTCAACATACTTGGTCCTGATCCCACCTCTTTTGCCCGTCCACTTCCATCCTCCGGCCTCCTTTTCCTGTCAGGGCTCCTTCTGCTGTTTCACCACCTCAGCCAGGTGTTGCAGGCATTGATCCATAGGAGGCAGGCTCTTCTTCTGATGAGGATGATGATGATGATGGTGATGAGCAGATGGCCGAGGGTGCTGTTGCTGAGGAGAGCTCGTCTGAGGAAGACGATGATGAGGATGATGATGAGGACGATGAGTGACTACCCCTTATTTGATGATGTCAAAAGGGGGGAGAGTTAATGATGATGGAGAGGCTTGTATTTTGTGTGTGCTTATATTTTGCATTATTTGTGTTGGACATCCATTTTAGTCTTTTGGTATTGTACTTGACTTTTTTTTGTGGACATGTATTTGATATATTTGTGTTGTGGACATGTGCTTTTAATCTATATATATTTGTGTTATGGACATGTGTCTTTTATATATTCTATAAACATGTGTTATCATTTATGGCATGGACTTGTGTATGTTTTACTATTTGTGTCATTTATCTATGCCTGAGTATGTTTTCATTATATGCATGTGTTGAGGGGAAGCTTCACTTGAAGTCTCTACCCAAAATATTTGTAATAACTATATATGTTTTGTCATCATCAAAAAGGGGGAGATTGTTGGCCCAAAGGCCATTAGCCCAATATCTCGATGTATATTTTGATGATAACAAACCATATTTAGTTATGTATTTAACAATTTTGTTTAAAAGGATTTCAGGTTATAGAACAAGTTGATTTGACGGCTCCACGATCAAGACTCACAAGTTTGGACGCCGCTAAAGATTTGCATTCCCAAGCCTAGCACGGTAGAAAGCTTCGGGATCAAGACTTTGAAGAAAAGACCAAGATTTGTATTTTACTTTTCTTTTTAGACATTTTGTCAAAACCTAGATGTTAGAAGTAGATTATTTGGGATTGTCACTCACACACACTTAGTTTGCTTCAAGGCTTCAAAAGAATTTTCATTTCAGTATTTTCAACATAGCTTGAGAAAAATCATGTTTTGGAAAATTAGTTTTAGAAATACCAAGTTTTGAAAAACGATTGTTGGAAAAACAAGTTTTTATTAAAAGGATTTTTATCAAAAAGATAGAACATGTTTGAGTATTGATCTATGATCATACTCTTAGATTTAGTAGGTCTAGCACCTCATTTATAAATCCTTAAATCATAAGACCAAAACCAATTTCCTTTTCCTGGTTTCTGCAGAATCTGTTTTAACAGACTGACAGAGGCCGGTCGACCGCTCGGGTCGACCGACGTGCATAACTGTGCATGTGTGCACGTCGGCCGACCGCTCGGGTCGACCGGGCACTTAACAGTGCTCTCTATTTGTTTGGGTCGACCGGGGCGGTCGACCGCTGTCCCCCAACGGTCAGAAATATAACCGTTGACGGTCGACAGACCCGGTCGACCGCTAGCTGTCAGAAATTCTGACAGACTCCAACAGCTATATTTTCTGACAGATTTTGTTGGGATCTCACCCCAACGAATTTCTCTGGCTGTTTCCATTCATTTCATCCCCTATAAATAGGTGGTCATTTCAACATAATAAGACAACAATTTTACAAGCATTGAAAATCATTTTTACAAGTTTTCTCCTTAGAAAAGATTTCTCACAAAAGCCAAAAATTCCAAACACCCACTTGAAGCTTATTCCTCTACTTCACTCTAGACTTTTGCACTTCACAATCCCAAGTTCTACTTCTACATATTGGTTATAGGATTGTGCTAAGTGAGCGTTTTTGTGATCAAGTGTGATCAACCTTCTTCTTGAGCGAAGTTGTAGAGGCATCGGCCTCAAGCGAGCTAGTGTGCTCCGGTGGTGTTGCGGCATCACGAGAGATTGGACAAGTGTGTCCTTGTATTGGCAATCCAGTGGGATCAACAATAGTGGAAATTCTTCAAGTGTGAAGGCGGGGACGTAGAGCGTGGCTCGAACCTCGGAAACATATCCTCGTGTTTGTGTTTGCTCAATTTTATCTAAACTCTAACTCTCTTTAATTCTTGCACTATTTATTGTCTTTTACATTGTAAGTCTTTTTAATTGAGCTAATTGTTAAGTAGAATTTTTAATTCCGCATTATTGCCATATATCATATAGCCATCACCTATTCACCCCCCTCTAGGTGATTTCATATTTTTTATCATTAGCCCATATCCATTTCATATCTTTCTTTTATTTTTTCTTGACTCAAGCCATGAGCCTATTTTCATTCCTTCTATTTTTCTTTTATTTCAGCAAAACCAAACCAAAACCTATCACCCAATAACTAATTTTATCTTATCTCAAAATCAAATCCTAACAAAAATCATATCTAATTCTAACTTACCCAAATCTACATCCTATTTTCAAAATCACAATCTCAACTAATTCTATTTCAAAATAAAATCCTAACAAATCTTAAATCTATTTTAATCCTTATCCTATCAACTAATTCCTAAATCCTAACTATGTAATCTATCTTAACTACTTAATCACTAACCCTATATCCCTATATTTAATCCTATATAATCCTATCCAACAAATCTAAATCTTAACCACCCAATCCTCATATATCCTAACTACTAATTCTATAGTTATCTTAATTAAATAAAAATCTTAACTAACCTAATCTCTCATTATCTCTTAATCCTAACCATTTAATCTTAAATTATCCTAATCCTAACTATAAAATCATAACCAATTAACATCTCCTATATAAACATCAAATCCTAAATCAAAACTCTTACCTAATTTCCTCCTCCTTCCTTTGCTGGTAGCCCCAACTCACCATATGGCCTCTTCTTTCTTCTCTAGCGAGATCCCGACGGCAGCTCACGACACCCCGACATCCTCGCGCCCTCCGCCTCCACGATCGTCAAACTCTTCATGGCCGGTCGAGAGTTTCTCCCCTTCGCGGCTTCCGCCTCCTCCAGCGAGCTCCGTCGCGGCCTTCTCCCAACCATGTATCCTCCTACACTGTAAGTGTGCCCTCTCTTCCTCTTTATTTTTATTTTATTATGTATGTATTTATGTATGTGTCATTTGTGATTGGGTGTGCATAAATTATTATGTGATAGTATATTTGTGGATATGTGCTACGTGTGCATGGAGGTATGCATGTTTGTTGTATATGTTTATGTAAGAGTGTGTATGCATGTATGTATAAATGTATGCATGATTATAAGTGTGTGAGTATTGTGTATGCCTGGGTGAATGCATGATTATGTGTATGTATGTATATACTCGTATATATATGTATAGGGTTGTACATGTGCATTTTGTATACGTGTGGCTATATGTGTTTGCTATATGTTATAGCGATGTAAACTTGTTCGGGTGCTCTGAACCCAGTAACAGAAGACTCAGACCTGATCCGAATTTATATTCGTTATGGACCCGATACGCTGGCAATTCAAAAACTGACCCATAGGATGATCTGGAGATTCGTACCGATTCGCGCAGTGGAGACCAGACGGTGACTCGGTTCCAAAACCGTGTCATTTTATGTGAGTGCTTGTTATTGGTCTATTTCAATTCAACGTTTTATCTTAATATTTCATGCTCATGTATATATTATTCTGCATTATTCTGTTCGTGCCGGTCACTATTGTTACATTATAATGCTTTGATATTATTTTATTGATATATCGTTACTCTTTTACCAACAGTATTGTCGATTCGTTCTATTATTCTAGGCAGATGAGTATTAGTCTTGATCCTTCTTATTAGGAATAACCAGATGAGAATTTAATTGTAAGTTAAGAAATAATTAATGAGATTGCTTCATTGATAGATTAGATCGGTAGACTATATTAGGGTGAGAATAGATCTGGTGATGGAGAATGAAATTGACATATTATTGATGTATATATATGCAGAGTTAGTATCTTAGCTCTGAGATGTGGTGACTCACTTTATCGATGGGTAACATTATTTGATTTATTAGATTTGTTGATTCTTGAATTTATTATTGGACTCTTATTGGAGTGGAGATTGACTTAGAGTTAAGAATGAGTGTAGACTGGATTAATATGAATTAATAGAGCACATGGATATATAGTGGATTCAATAACCTGTTACCGAGATATTCTTGTCCTATCATTTATTATAAATTGTTTACCATTTCAGATTCAGGATTATTTGTTGTATATCTTTGACTGTGACTTGACTGGACCTAGTGATTAGCCTAGTTCATATTTGTGGATGAGTAGTACATTTCATGTAAAGTATTATGAGGCAATTGTTTGGAGATTTTTTTATATAAAAATCTTTTTAAATATTCAGGACTGATAGAATATGATGCTATTTTACTAGAAGACTGAATCTACTTTGATGCTTAAAACTATGTATGGACTTAGTTAGATATAGAGTTGACCTGAGATGTATATTCTTTATGTTGGATATTGTGATTGACCTTGAATAGAAGTGAGAACATGTGATGATCTTGATCGATGATCTTACTCTTATTCGATGGTAAGGATATGAATAGACATAGCTGACTATTTATAAGAGACTCTGATATACTGGTGACTACAAGATGAATATATTAATAATATAAAGGATTAGAGTAACTGATAGGAATGAGATAACTGGTTATTGATTTATTAAGGTGATGGTTTACCATATCAGATACTTTGACATGTATTGATACTTGATGTTCATGATGATTGTATTGGGGCTATTGGTTGATGGATCAGTTACTATTGTATCTTAGTGCAGATGGATGAGATATTGATCAGTTCTAGATGAGATTGTCTATTGAGAAGTATCCGGGCTTGTTATTGTATTCATGTTATTGAAAGTTACTGGGAAAATATTGTCAGACTGTAACACATATATTGTTTTATTATTCTACCATTCATACGGTAATATTGTTCACATTGTTATTGTTACATCATTGATATTGTTACTGTTACCATATCATCCCAGTAATTGAAATAACATGGATATTAATTGTTCTAAATAATATAATAGACAACTTACACTAGAATTGGAAAAATTGATGGAGGAGACAGCGTCTGCATTTTGGGTGGACCTAGGATACAGGTTTCGCAGCCGAGATACGGTTCCACTGTAGGGTTCCGGGGGAAGACTGACATCCCATATTATTTATATTGTTATTGTTATTGACTACCTAGCGGTAGGACCTGGTTCAGCGTCAGGTGATTGGGCCGTGGTTCCGGGTATGTACGGAAACCCACATAAAACATGAACAATGTCTCCATCTGATCAGTTTCAATAATTCAGGACCATGATTGACACGTGTAGTAGGCGTAGTATGGGATGCGTCTATTACTAGTGACAATTAGTGTTCACTGACATAATTAATATTGATAAATTGTTATTATGTACTATAATTGACTGTACTCACCTGACTGAACTCATATAAGTTATGATAGACATATGATTGTACACATGACCGGATTGTATACCAGACTAGTGACATATGCTAAGTTACACATCTTGACATCAGTTGTTTATTTACAGTTGTCTTTTATCCGCAACCTTGTTCATGTTATTGTTATTCAGCTATCTTTTATTTCTAACTTTAGACTTATCGTTATTTTGTACACACTGTTTATATGCGTGAGCACTTCTCTTTTACTTATACACTAATTAGGTCGCTTCTGACGACCCTGCATTCGTACGTTCAGATACTAGATGTTTAATGTTATTGATCAGGTGTTCGATTGAGACCGAACATGTTGCGAGGAGCTGGAGTTTTCCTCTATCCACTCTGGTATTATTGTCTTTCTTTCCATTCCTATTGATTCTATAGTTTTCCTGATTTCTATACTTTTCTGTCAGTTATTATTCCATTCAATGTTATCATCTGTGGGCATTCATATGTAGTATTACAGTGATATTGATAGACTTTTTATAGCTTGTTCAGGTTATTTAGGTTTAGCGTATATGCGTGGGGTATTTTTCTCGCGTATATATGTCGCCGACTCTCGTCGTGACTCCGTTCCCACGTTTTTGGGAAGCGGGGCGTGACAGAGTTTTCTTGGTATCAGAGCCAGGCTTGAGGACCTAGTTCTTATTAGTGACCTGAAACAAGTTATATTACACTGCAATATACATATATATTATTCACTATGATATTAGTCCACTTTGGAATTGATTGTCCTCCCTTTAAAAATTCATCTCTTTGGTCTTTCAATCTTTCTGATTGTATCTCTTCTTTTAGAGTAATCTTGATTCCATCTTGATTCCTATTCTTCTTGTCGATTCTATTTCCTGATCTTGTCTCTTGGAACTGGTTACTCCATTTTAAAGCTGGTAGAAGGATCAGAGCATACAGCGGAAGCGTGGTGGGCCTATGATATCGTGAGGAGTGACGTGGAAGGTTTATCTTCTCTTTTAACTTCTTCATTTTTATCATTCCCTGCTTTATTGAAATTTCAAGGACGAAACTTTTATAAGGTGGGTAGAATGTAATACCTCTATTTTTGAAATACAAGATTTATGAATAATAATATTTGCATGTATTTTGTGTTAATTATTATTGTTATTATGTATTATTATTATGATTATTACTATTGGTAATGATTATTATTATTATTAAATATCTTTGTGTATTATTATTATTATTTTTATTAATATTATTGATATTTATTTTGCGTACTATTCTTAGACAAGCTCACTTCTTGCCCCCATATTTTTCTCTTTCTTTTTCTTTCTTTTCTTTTTCTTTATCCTAAGCTTAACCTAAACTCAAGTATCCATTTTCATATGCTTTACCTGTTACCATTAGCCCATATCCATTTCATATCTTTCTTTTATTTTTTCTTGACCCAATCCATGAGCCTATTTCCATTCCTTCTATTTTTCTTTTATTTGAGCCAAACTAAATCAAAACCTATTACCTAATATCTAATTTTAATCTTATCTCAAATTCAAATCCTAGCAAAAATCATATCTAATTCTAACTTACCCAACCTACATCCTATTTTCAAAATCACAATCTCAACTAATTCTATTTCAAAATAAAATCCTAACTAATCTTATATCTATTTTAATCCTTATCCTATCAACTAAATCCTAAATCCTAACTATGTAATTTTATATCTTAACTACTTAATCACCAACCCTATATCTCTCTTTCCCTATATTTAATCCTATATAATCCTATTCATCAAATCTAAATCTTAACCAACCCAATCCTCATATATCCTAACTACTAAATTCTATAGTTATCTAATTAAATAAAAATCCTAACTAACCTAATCTCTCATTACCTCTTAATCCTAACCATCTAATCTTAAATTATCCTAATCCTAACTATATAATCACGACCAATTAACATCTCCTATATAAATTTCAAATCCTAAATCAAAACTCTAACCTAATTTTCTCCTCCTTCCTTTGCTGGCAGCGCCAACCCACCATGCTAGTGAGACCCCGATGGCAGCTCGCGATAACCCTGATATCCTCGCGGCCTCCACCTCCTCTGTTGTGAACTCTTCATGGCAGGCCGAGAGTATCTCCCCCTCCATGGCTTCCGCTTCCTCCAGCGAGCTCCGCCACGGCCTTCTCCCGACCATGTCTTCCTCCTGCACCATGAGTGTGCCCTCTCTTCCTCTTCATTTCTATGTTATTATGTATGTATTTATGTATGTGTCATTTGTGATTAGGTGTGTATAAATTATTATGTGATGGTATATTTGTGGATATGTGTTACGTGTGCATGGAGATATGCATATTTGTTGTATATGTTTTGTAAGATTGTGTATGTTTGTATGTATGTATGCATAAATGTATGCATGATTATAAGTGTGTGAATATTGTGTATGCCTGGGTATATGCATGATTTTGTGTATGTATGTATATACTCATGTGTGTGTGTGTGGGTGTACATGTGCATTTATGTGTACGTGCGGCTATATGTGTTTTGTTATATGTTACAACGTTGCAGACTTTTTCGTGCGCTACGAACCCGATAACAAAAGACTCAGACCCGATCTGAATTTATGTTCATTATGGACCCGATACGCTGGCAGTTCAAAAACTGACCCATAGGATGATCCGAAGATTCGTACTGGTTCGTGCAGTGGAGACTAGACGGTGATTCGGTTCCAAAACTGCGTCATTTCATGTGAGTGTTTGTTTATTAGTTTGTTTCAATTTCAGCATTTTATCTTAATATTTCATGCACATATATATATATATATATTATTCTGCATTATTCTGTTCATGCTGATCACTACTGTTACATTGTGATGCTCTGATATTATCTTATTGATATATCTTTACTCTGTTACCAACAATATTGTCGATTCGTTTCATTATTCTAAACAGATGAGTATTAGTTTTGATCCTCCTTATTAGTAATAACTAGATGAGAATTTAATTGTAAAATTGAGAAATAATTAATGAGATTGCTTCATTTATAGATTGGATCAGTGGACTATATTAGGGTGAGAGTGAATCTGGTGATAAAGAATGAAATTGATATATTGTTGATATGTAAATATACACACACAGAGATATATGTGTGTGTGTGTAATGCAGAGTTAGTATCTTAGCATTGAGATGTGGTGACTCACTTTATCGATGGGTAACATTATTTGATTTATCAGATCTGTTGATGCTTGTATTTATTATTGGACTCTTATTGGAGTGGAGATTGACTTAAAGTTAAGAAGGAGTGTAGACTGGATTAATATGAATTAATAGAGCACATGGATATATAGTGGGTTCAATAACCTGTTACTGAGATATTCTTGTCCTATCATTTCATTATAGATTGTTTACCATTTCGGATTCGGGATTATTTGTGGTATATCTTTGACTGTGACTTGACTGGACCTAGTGATTAGCCTAGTTCATATTTGTAGATGAGTGGTACATTTCATGTAAAGTATTATGAGGCAATTGTTTGGTGATTATTTATATAAAATATTTTTACTATTGAGGACTGATAGAATATGATGCTATTTTACTAGAAGAATGAATCTACCTTGATGCTTGGAACTATGTATGGACTTAGTTAGATATAGAGTTGACCTGAGATGTATATTCTTTATGTTGGATATTTTAATTGACCTTGAATAGAAGTGAGAACATGTGATGATCTTGATCGATGATCTTACTCTTATTCGATGGTGAGGATATGACTAGACATAGCTGACTGTTTATGCGAGACTCTGATATACTGGTGACTAGAAGATGGATATACTAATAATAGAGCACATGGATATATGGTGGATTCATAACCTGTTACGGAGATATTCTTGTCCTATCATTTCATTATTGATTGTTTACCATTTCGGATTCGGTATTATTTTTGGTATATCTTTGACTTTACTGGACCTAGTAATTAGCCTAGTTCATGTTTGTGGATGAGTGGTACATTTCATGTAAAGTATTATGAGGCAATTGTTTGGTGATTATTTAGATATGAATTTTTTTAAATATTGAGGACTGATAGAATATGATGCTATTTTATTAGAATACTTAATCTACCTTGATGCTTGGAACTATGTATGGACTTAGTTAGATTTGGAGTTGACCTGAGATGTATATTCTTTATATTGGATATTGTGATTAATCTTGAATAGAAGTGAGAACGTGTGATGATCTTGATTGATGATCTTACTATTATTCGATGTTGAGGATGTGACTAGACATAGTTGACTGTATTTGCGAGACTCTGATATACTGGTGACTACAAGATGGATATACTAATTATATAAAGGATTAGAGTAAATCGAAAGGAATGAGATAGCTAGTTATTGATTTATTAAGGTGATGGTTTACCATATCAGATATTTTGACATGGATTGATACTTGATGTTCATGATGATTGTATTGGGACTACTTGTTGATGGATCAGTTACTATTGTAACTTAGTGCAGATGGATGAGATATTGATCAGTTCTAGATGAAACTGTCTCCTGAGCAGTATCTGGGCTTGTTATTGTATTCATGTTATTGAAAGTTACTGGAAAAATATTGTCAGACTGTAACACATATATTGTTTTATTATTCTACCGTTTACACGGTAATATTGTCCATCATTGATAATGTTATTGTCACCATATTGTCCCAGTAATTGAAATAATATGGATATTGATTGTTCTAAATAATAATATAATAGACAACTTATACCGAGATTGAGAAAATTGATGGAGGAGACAGCGTCTGTATTTTGGGTGGACCTAGGATACATGTTGCGCAGCCGAGATACGGTTCCACTGCAGGGTTCCGGGGGATGACTGACATCCCTATTGTTCATATTGTTATTGTTATTGACTACCTAACGGTAGAACCTGGTTCAGCGCCAGGTGATTGGGCCGTGATTCCGGGTATGTACGGAACCCACCTAGAGCATGGACAATGTCTCCACCGATCAGTTTCAATAATTTTAGGACCCTGATTGACACGTGTAGTAGGCGTAGTATGGGATGTGTCCTATCACTAGTGAAAATTGGTGTTCGCTGATATAATTAATATTGATAAATTGTTATTATATACTATAATTGACTGTGCTCACCTGACTGAACTCATATAAATTATGATAGACATATGATTGTACACATGACCGGATTGTATACCAAACTAGTAACATATGTTAGGTTATACATCTTAACATCAGTTGTTTGTTTACAGTTATCTTTTATCTACAAACTTGTTCATGTTATTGTTATTCAGCTATCTTTTATTTCTAACTTTAGACTTATTGTTATTTTGCACACACTGTTTATATGCGCGAGCACTTTCCTTTTTCTTATACACTAATTAGGTCGCTTCTGACGACCCAGATTCGTACGTTCAGATACTAGATATTTCATTTTATTGATCAGGTGTTCGATTGAGACCGGACATGTTGCAAGGAGTTAGAGTTTTCCTCTATCCACTCTGGTATTGTTGTCTTTCTTTTCATTCCTATTGATTCTGTAGTTTCCCTGATCCTATATATTTTGCTATCAGTTATTATTCCATTTCTTATTCATATGTTATCATCTGTGGGCATTTATATGTAGTATTGCAGTGATATTGATAGACTTTTTATAACTTGTTCAGGTTACTTAGGCTTAGCGTATATGCGTGGGATATTTTCCTCGCGTATATACGTCGCCGACTCTCATCGCTACTCCGTTTTCACGTATTTTGGGAAGCAGGATGTGAAACTTGGCAAGCCCCACTTTCCTACTCACAATTGCCTTAAGTCGTCATATTGTGTTGTTGTAGAGCATCTTCGCCTTGCTTTTGCTTTGTTGTAATTTTATTCCATCTCTCCCCTCCTCTACCTCTCCTCTCCTGTAACTCATCATTCTTTATTATTTTAATAATACGGGCCAAGGCCCCACCCTTCCCTTAAAAAAAACTATATTCCAATGGGAACCTAAAAACTGAAAAAAATGCAGTTATCGGTCAAAAGTTAGGACCAAACAGCTCGTAGACTACTAATTACGAATATATTGTTTTTACCAGTAACTATTTAACATACCCTGGTGATGGTGAAGCTGTAAATTAAGATTGATATTACGGTCTACTTAATAATTACATCAGAAAATTTTGAATAACTGCCGAGTAATATTGGACACTTGGTACAAGTTTTTTTAGTGATAGATGAGAGGTTGACAATTTGAAAGTATGATATTATTGATAGAACATCAGTCACGGCCAAGGATTGATACCAGGAAGATGCTAGATTTTCCGTTCGACGTGAATCGATCCAACCCACAAACCTCTTCAGTTCACTCGCAAAAATTTACATTATAACGACAGAAATTAATTTGACATAACATCAGTACGTACAAGTAGTTGGATGGGATGCCCAATTATTAATTTGAGGACACCATCACCAAAAGACACAATCCTGGCCCCTCCCAGTTAATTAGTTTCTCAATATAACTCAGAACTCTATTAACGTGTTGTCACCAAAAGTTATTTCCTTCATCAGTACAGATTTAAATTAATTTCAAAAAGCTTGGTTGATACGGAAAATACATGTAGAATCCCATGCATCGTGCTGAGTAAATTCTGCTGCTAATTCATGGAACAGTTTTTACTTGCTCATTTTGGAAGGAAACCAGGTAGAAGTGGTCCTCACATATCAATGCATCGCATGCAAGCAGTAGTACAAACTGATGATGGAAGTATGGGGAACCACAAAATGAAAACGCACAGCTGCTGTGGCCTGCCCCCATTCATTTCTATTGCAGGGGTTGCCTGCTGCTGGAACCTGTCAGTGCCTTTTGAAAAGAGAGAACAAAATGGACCAAATTGACGCCGGGGTTGTTTGGTTTCAAGGAAGTGGGCAGAAGTAAGGAAGTGGAAACTGTCATTTCTCACTTTCGTTGTCCATCCAAACACTGGAAAAAGAAAATGAAAAAAACTCTTTTTCCTTTTCTATTTTCTTTTTTACACAACCATTTTCTCACTTCCACACTTCCAAGTATTACAGTTAATTTTGTGATCATGTAACTCTCATTTGTAATAAGTTGTAACTCAAAACAGTTAATTTTGTAGTCATGTAAACTTACTTACATTCTAATTATAGTCCAAATTTTTTTTTAAAGTAATTTTTATTTTAATATTATTTTATGGTCAACTTTGTTGTGAATCTTTTTACTTTCACTTCCACATTACTAACCAACACATCAGAAACACAATATACTTTTCTACTTTCACTTCCCAACTACCAACCAAACATCAGAGAAGATACACACTAATTCTCATTTTCCAAAAGGAAAAAAAACCTACTTCTCACTTCCTCACTTCCGCCCACTTCCCTGAATCCATGTAGCCCCATAGTGAAAAGGTACTGAGCAGTTAATGTACTATCAAATGACGATATAATTCTAGCGAGCTAGAGAAAAAGAAAATTATCTCCGTAATTTTGTTAAAATCAAAACAGAACCGCTAGAACTTATTCACAAGAGACTTTATATTAGCTCAAAACTAATCAAATTGGAAATACAAAATCTGAAAACAAGTAAAACTGTAAGAAAAAAATTAAAAATTAAAAAAAAATAACAATGTGAAAAAGTTGTGAAATCTGACACAAATCTTCTGGGCCCTCCGTACACCTTCCAAACGAACTCAAATTGCGAAAAATCCTGAAATCTAGCTGATGTAGGAGACCAAAAATAAGACAAGATAAACAACATGCCAAAATAACTTGATCTGTCGACTTCCTTTCTTTTGAACTGTCGACAATTTTTTCTCAAAAGTAAAGGCTTGTCAGTTTTCCCTTTAGCTATCGATAGCACCCTTCAGTTGTCGACAGTTCTATTACGTAATAGAGTATCTGATTTTACTTAGAATTCTGTTTTAGGTATTAAATTTGGATTTCGATAGATTTTACACTTTCTTTATTTTGAATTTTCTTTTATTTATTTTTAATTTAGTTTTCATAAATAGAATAGGACTTATTGTAAGCCTATAAATAGGCCTTCTGTATTCTCTATTTTAACATCGAATTTTGATTAATAAAATTTTAGTTTTCTTCCAAATTGCTCGTGGATTCGAGTTGTTATTCTTGCTTGTGGATTCGAGTAAATCGCTCGTGAATTTCAGTGTCATGTTCGTAGATTCGAACATAATTCCTACCTGAAGTTTTCAAGGTTCGTGGGCATTAGAATAAGATATAGCCGACATCGTTTGCCTTTCCTGCTTCCTGCATCAATTGGTATCAGAGTTACAGCTATTTTCTGACGATGGCAGGAGACGGTGACGAACCACCAAGCCTTTCCACTAGTATAGGCGTTGTTGAAGGAGATATTGTAAATCACCTAGAGAGGGTGAATAGGTGATGGCTATACTAAATGGTAAATAATGCGAATAAAAATTTACTTGCTAGCAACCTAACAACTATCAATCACAACTTAAGATTACTTGCAAATAAGTAAACAATATATAAGAGTGCAAGTAATTAAAGAGAGAGAGTAGAATGAAGAGAGAAAGAGTAAGCAATCGCAAACACAATGATTTATTTCGAGGTTCGAGCCACTGCTCTACGTCCCCGCCTTCAACACTATGAAGGATTTCTATTATGACCGATCTCACTAGATCGTCAACCGTTACAAGTTCTCACTAGAACTCAATGGACTCATTAACCCTCTCTCGCGATGTCGCAACACCAACATGGAGCTCACTAGCTCTCTTGAGGCCGCAACCTCTGCAACTTCTCAATAGAAGAAAAAACAATCTACACCTAATCACAAATGGCTCACAAGCACAATCCTATAATCAAGATGAGGAGGTGAAACTCTTTGGATTGTATAGTGAAAATTACTTGTAGAGACGTAGAAGGAGGGCTCAAGCTAAAAGCAAGAGTTTGAAATTTTGGCTTAAAAGAATCTTTTATGAAAAAGTTAAAACTTGTAAAAACTTGATCTAAGTTTTAGAAATCTTGTTGTTGAGTTTTTTCACAGTCTCACTATTTATAGGGATAAAAACATGAGTAAAAAACCCAAAAGAGCCATTGGGAAAAAACAAGAAAAAGACAAAATATAATATAGCCGTTAGGAAAAAATTCAGAAGAAAAGTCTTTTGACGGTCCACCGTCGACTGCCAACGGTCAGATTTTCGACCGTTAGGGATAGCGGTCGGCCAGACGGTCGGCCGTAGTTCCCAACCAGAGAGCCAAACTCTCTGTTGGTCAACCAGGCCGGTCGACCGGACCCAACCGAGAGCAAAGCTCTTACAGTCGGTCGATCGCCCGGTCGACCGAAGTGCACAAATGCACTTTGGTACATGTCGATCGATCACGCGGTTGACCGAGAAAGCAATTTTGCTCTGCCTATGGTCGACCGATCGGTCAACCGACAAAGGCCAAAGTCAAGTTATGGAAATCTTTTTGATACCATTCTTTTTCTGACAAAATAACTTTTGATCTTTAAATGCAAAATAGAGTTTTAGGGACTTGAAGAACCGTGTCTGATCATGGATCAACACAAAATAAAGTTAGAACCATATTTTGTCAAAATTCTTTTTTAAATCAAAAACCCATTTTTTCCGAAACTTGTTTTTTCGAAACTCGATTTGAAAACGATAAAGAGTATAGTCATGAACTCTTATTAAAAACACAAAGGAGTATGAAATATGTGTGAGTGTGTGTGTGTGTGTGTGTGTGTCAATCCCAAAAGCTATCAACCTATATCATCTTAGTTTTAACAAATGACTATAAATTCTAGCTAAAATACAAAAAGTGAAAATACAAATCTTGATATAGTATTCTTGATCCTTGAGCACTTCTATGTGCTTAGACTCTGAGATCTACATCTTCTTGGCTTCCAAATGTGTAAGTCTTATGATGGAGCCGAAATGCACAAATAGTTAACCTGAAACTTTGTTAAACAAAATTGTTAAAAACATAACTACTTATGTTTTGTTACCATCAAAACTAGGGCTAATGGCCTTTGGGCCAATAATCTCCCCCTTTTTGATGATGACAAAACACATGGAGTTATCACAAATAATTTGGGACGAGACTTCAAGCGAAACTCCCCTAAACACATGCATATATCAAAATGTGACATAAAAGTTAAATGCATCAATAAAAACATATGAATAGAATATGTCAATCAAGCTCTATGCAACCCATTTATGCATACCAAGAATACAGAATTACAACGGTGTATGCACAAACGGTTTCCTCCATCCAATCAATAGCCTCCAACATCCAAATAAGTGGTAGATGGTTGGTTTATAAAGGAAACACTAAAAATACAAATATACTACATACCACACATACAGAAGATATGTTTCAAATATATCAACATAAAGAAAGAGATATAAAGACAATAGAGATATCATAAAATAAATTTGTCCATACAGAGGTTCATGCCAGCCTCAAAATACGTTACATACCACAAAATAAGCATTACACGTAAAACACATATCCACCAAATACTACATGTCCACAAATAAAAAGTACATGAATAAAAACTCAAATAAAGACAAAAACAAAACACCCAGATAACTCCCAAAGATAACTCCATAAAATCTCTTCCCTTTTCGTAATTAGCAAAAGGGGTCAATCCTCCTGAAAGTCGGGATCTTCTGGAGGAGCAGGGGCCTCGAAAGGAGCTAGAGGAGGTACCTATGTATTAAACGGAGGACCTGATGTAGGAAGGGGCTGCGAGTGGCTTCTCGGAAGTGAACAGGCCAAGCGTTCTTACTGTAGGTCTCGTCGACATAGATCTGGAGATAGCGAATAGAGGCGCAGATATACTGTAGATCATTAACTCTTCACTCCATCCTCTGAAAATTTGTAGACATTTTCAGGTCATGCTCCCGAAGCTGAGCAGAGAGTGTAGGTCTCGTCGACATAGATCTGGAGATAGCGAATAGAGGCGCAGATATACTGTAGATCATTAACTCTTCACTCCATCCTCTGAAAATTTGTAGACATTTTTAGGTCATGCCCGAAGCTGAGCAGAGAGTGCCGAGTATGGATCAAAAGATGCAGAAGAAGCTGAAGAGGATCCAGGAACAATAGCAGAAATGATAGGAAGGAGCTGAGGAGCAGGAACACGCTCCCTAGCACGCATCCTCTTTATAAGAGTGCTGTTGATGTCACCTGACGGTTCGATGGACCATTCAGTAGAGAGATCAAATTTTAGTTACTTTAGGAGGCGGGTGATGAGCATCCCAAAGGCAAGTGCCGGTTTGGGATCAGGAGATGCTCGGAAGCCATGTAATCGATGATGAGTTTTGAAATATTAACCTTAATGCCTTTCAGAAGACAATAGATCAAGAGGGGAGCAGAATCTTGTGCATGATTATATTCTCCTGATTTTGGTAAGAGATTATAGAACACGTTTTGGCCAGGACTTGAGCGGTGAGAGTATAATACTTCACCTCTTCATTCCTAACTAAAGCAGGGTTTTCATCATCGTGAAGCAAAAGAGATGCGGTGAGGGCAGATTCACTGTCAGGATAATCAAACTCATGAAGATCAATATTATTAATATCTACACCCTCACAGGAGAGGTGTAGTAGATAGGCAAATCGATCTAAGAATATTTATGTCCTTGCCCAAAACCCTAGATCTGACATGATTGTTTTGAAATATCAGATTAGAGTAAAAGTAGTATACAAGCTCAGGATAGATAGGCTTTTTAATAGTAACAAGATATTCAAGAGAGCTTGTGTTTAAGATGGTAGCAAGATTCAGGTGCTCAAAATCAGCGAGCACCAATGTTCTACCAGAGATAACATGTTTATTGTGAATTACAGGAAATCTATGAGAGGCATTTTGAGAATAAATGGGTTGGAGGATGATTCATGTTGTTTACCCTTCTCAGATCAAGCTCTTTTTGACATTTTGGAGATTACAAACAAAGATTTGGCACGAAAAATAGAACGATTTACTAGAAAAACTATGAAATCAAGAAGATTTAGAGAGATGAGAGGTTATACCTCGAAAACAAAAAAAATCTCCTTGAAAACAATAGATTTGGAGTGTTGAAGAGATATCCAACAAATTTTTAGGGTTTGATTTGGAATAGTGGTGATTTAGGAGGATTAGAGTGAAAGGAGGTGAGGAAAATAGGGAGGAAGAGGAGAGAGTGACGGTGGAGGAAGAAAGAATGAGAGAAATTTGGTTTTTAGGGTTTTTAAAACAGGTAAACCACAACCAGACCCGATTCACGGCCGATCGCCCGGTCGACCGGGGTCTAACCGAGAGCAATCTCGGTTACAGTCGGTCGACTGGCTTCAGGCAAAAAAAAAAATTTGTATACCAGGTTACTTTGGTCGACCGCCCGGTCGACCGGACTTATGCCAGGTCAACTCGGTCGACCAGTCGGTCAACCGGAACATCCCTAAAAACTGTTTTTAAAAAATAGGATTATAGGATTTTAGAAAATTATTTTTACATGTATATTTTTATACATAAACAGGGAAATAATACCACAAATCTTATGGGCATGAAAAACACTAAAAAATTTTATTTTGTTTTATTATTTTTATATTAACAATATATTTTTCAATAATTAACTCATAAATTAAGCTATTAAAAATAAGATATTGAAGTCGAATATCCTTGACGGGTTCTGAACTTCTCCTCGTCATTCCTCTAGATAAGAGTTGAGGCACGCAATTGCTATCTTGATTTATTATTTAAATATTGTTTAAGTACAACACCCAATCATACGATAGATACATAAACAATATATATATATATATATATATATATAATATATATAATATATATATATATATATATATATATATATATATATATACACACACACACACACACACATATTTCAAAGATATCTATCAACCAAGTGAGCATGGGAAAATACTCTACACATGGGCAAACAAATTATGGGCTAGTAAAGAGTAAAAGCAAAGTTAAAGAACTAACTCAAATATAGGCAAGCCAAAACAAAAGATAAACATGTATACACAACTAATGCATATTATCACAAAAGAAAATAAGCTAATCCTACACATGTATAGATCTAACTAGAAATGAAATTTTCAAGTGGAGAAGTTATCAAACCATGGCAATTTTCAAAATAGGTGCCTCTTGATAGCGATGCAATGTGACAGTTGATCCGTTGAGCTTTGATGCATCTACCGCCAAGGCACCATCTCCCCCTATGTTTTGGAGGAAGATGACACACCTGCATCAATCAAGTTTGGAGTATTTTTTGTACCCAAATTTTTTGAGTCCTATAGGGTTAATACTTTCTTGATCCCAAATATTTTTATTTAGCATATTTAACTTAGCATAACAAAATTTTGCTAAATGGCCTCTGCGACTACAATTTGCACATGTGTACACTTTGTCATACATGAAAGTATGCTTATGTTGATGTGTCTGTGCATGTTTTTCATGGTGTGTGTTAGATGAATGAGATGTATGTTT
Organism: Agave tequilana; assembly: GCA_038442645.1. NCBI lineage: Eukaryota > Viridiplantae > Streptophyta > Magnoliopsida > Asparagales > Asparagaceae > Agave > Agave tequilana. Next base: position 85,648 of record JAVJIF010020130.1, on the reverse strand, counting down.
TTCTTTAGGTTTTTTCCTTTGGAAACATAGATACAAATTTGTTCATATCAAAAGCAGACTTTCTCAAAATGGTATCCAAAATATCATTACGTTTTCGGATATCCGAAAATTCATTTTTATTAAAAGTAATATTTGGGCTTTTATCCTTACAAATAAGTTTGTATTTTTTAAAATCCTTTTTCATTTTCTCAAAGAAATGGATATGCCATTTTTCTCTTTAAAAACAATTTCTAACTTATTCTTTAGAAAATCATTTTCTTTTTTCAATTTTTTATTTTGTGCAAGAGAAATTTCATACCTATTTTGTAATTCTTTAAAAAATTGTGCAAGTTCATTTATAGTTAAATCATTATCTTCTAAAGAGGTTTTGAGATTTACCATGGATGCTTCCTCTCCGTTTGCCATGAAGCAAACGTGTGCGGCATCAATTTCCTCTTCGGAATTCGTCTCCGAATCATCCCAAGAGGCTACCATCGCCTTCTTCTTCTTATACATGTTCTTAGAGGTAGTGGCTTTGAGTGAGGGGCAATCCGCAATTAGATGGCCCATCTTCTTACAATGAAAGTAAGGACCCATCTCCTCCTTCTTCTTTTCAAATCTTCCTTGATGTCTTTCTCTTCGAAAATTACTTTGTCTTCCCTTCTTGTAAAATATTTTGCCTACTTTCCTAATGAGCATGGCAAAGTCCTCATCACCGTCTTCCAATGATTCTTCTTCATCAAAGGATGATGGAGTAGCCTTGAAAGCTATCACTTTCTTCTTTGGGATCTCCCCTTCTTCTCTTACCTTCATTTCCATCTCATGGTTTTGAGTTTTCTAATGAAACCAGAGAAGTCCATCTCCTCTCTATCATTGAGCTCCTTGAGGGTTGTTCTCTTGACTTCCCAAACTTTGGGAAGAGCTCTAATGACCTTCCGGATCTTTTAGTCATTGTCAATGATGTCACCTAAAGAAGATAAGCCTTTAGTGATCTTGGTGAACCGAGTGAGCATCTCATCTATACTTTCATTTTCAAGCATATAAAAATTCTCATATTGAGAACAAAGTAAGTCAACTTTTGATCTCTTGACTTGCGACGTCCCCTCATCGGTAATGATAAGATCATTTCAAACCTTATAAGTGGGTTTGCAATTTATTAACGAGAAAAATCATCATCATTTAATGCTTGTGTAAGTGCATATTGGGCTTTAGTATTGGCCTCATAGTCCTTAGCGATTGCTTTGGACCATGTATCTCATCACAGTGAGGTTCAACAAATTCTTTGGTAATGGCCTGGCAACTCTAACTTCTAGGGACTTAAGGAATATGTTCATTTTGACCTTTCAAATGGGGAAGTTCAACCCATCAAATTTGGGTAGGAACTTGATGCTAGAGAAGTCGTGTGATGCCATGAAAACAAATATAAGTGCACAAATAAATAACAAATACAACAAATGAATATAGCCAGATGAAAGGATCTCCCTAAGGTGGTTAAACCAAAATTAGGGTTAAACTCTGATACCATTTGTGAATCACCTAGAGGGGGGTGAATAGGTGATCGCTACACTAAATGGCAAATAATGTGGAATTAAAAATTTACTTGCTAGCAACCTAGAAAATATCAATTACAACTTAAGAAATACATGCAAATAAGTAATTTTAAGAGTGCAAGTAATTAAAGAGAGAGAGAGAGAGCAGAGTGAAGAGAGAAAGAGTAAGCAACCGCAAACACAATGTTTTGTTTCGAGGTTCAAGCCACTGCTCTACGTCCCCACCTTCAACACTATGAAGGATTTCCACTATGACCGATCTCACTAGATCGTCAACCGTTACAAGTTATCACTAGAACTCAATGGACTCACTAGTCCTCTCTCCTGGTGCCGCAACACTAACACGGAGCTCATTAGCTCATTTGAGGCCGCAACCTTTACAACTTCTCAATATAAGAAAATGTAATCTACACCTGATCAAAAATAGCTCATAAGCGCAATCCTATAACCAAGATGAGGAGGTGAAATTCTTTGAGATTGTGTAGTGAAAATAGCTTGTAGAGATGTAGAGGGAGGGCTCAAGCTAGAAACAAGAGTTTAAAATTTTAGCTCAAAAGAAATCTTTTATGAAAAGGCTAAAACTTGTAAAAACTTGATCTAAGCTTTAGAAATCTTGTTGTTGAGTTTTTCTATAGTCCCACTATTTATAGGAGATGAAAACATGAGTAGAAAACCCAAAAGAGCCGTTGGGAAAAGACCCAGAAAAAGACAACAGATTATAATCGTTGGGAAAAATTTCAGAAGAAAAGTCTTTTGTCGGTCGACCAGTTGGTCGACCGATAACGGTCAGATTTTCGACCGTTGGGGATAGCGGTCGACGGGGCGGTCGACCGTAGTTCCCAACCAGAGAGCCAAACTCAGTTAGGTCCGGTCGACAACTGATAGCAAAGCTCTTGCAGTCGGTCGACCGCCCGGTCGACCGAAGTGCACAAATGCACTTTGGTGCATGTCGGTCGACCGCGCGGTCGACCGACAGAGCAATTTTGCTCTGCCTACGGTCGGCCGGTCGGTCGACCGACAAAGGGCCAAAGTGAAGTTATGGAAATCTTTTTGATACCATTCTTTTCCGACAAAATAACTTTTGATCTTTAAATGTAAAATAGAGTTGTAGGGACTTGAAGAACCAGTGTGTGATCATGGATCAACACAAAATAAAGTTAGAACCATATTTTGTCAAAATTCTTTTTAAATCAAAAACCTGGTTTTTCTGAAACTTATTTTTCCAAAACTTGATTTTGAAAATGATAAAGAGTATAGTCATGAACTCTTATTAAAAACATAAAGGAGTATGAAATATGTGCGTGTGTCAATCCCAAAAGGTATAAACCTATATCATCTTGGTTTTAACAAATGACTATAAATTCTAGCTAAAATACAAAAAGTGAAAATACAAATCTTGATATAATCTTCTTAATCCTTGAGCTCTTCTATGTGCTTAGGCTTTGTGATTTATATCTTCTTGGCTTCCAAATGTGTGAGCCTTGTGATGGAGTCGAAATGCAACTAATAGTTAACCTGAAACTTTGTTAAACAAAATTGTTAAAAACATAACTACATATGCTTTGTTATCATCAAAACTAGGGCTAATGGCTTTTGGGCCAACAGATATCAGCAACATCAAGTCATCCTTGGACCGTATGGTCCAAGACATTGAAAGGATATCTCTCCGAATTGATGATCACAGTCTTGTCGATGGTACGTACCGAAGCAGACATGGGCGTTTATCAATCAATTTTTCATCACCTCCACCTCCATCAGGTAACCCTCATCCACAACCTACACCATAACAACTTGCCCTCCAACGACCACCATCACGACAACATCTACGACAACCACCACCACCCCCAAGACGTCCTTTACGGATTTTTCCGTACGCAGAACTTTCCGACGAGGAGAAATTTTACAACCCCTTGACTACGAAGATGAGGTTTATGACGGAAGGATGGCCTACGATCTAGGCTCACAGAAGATGGCCAATCCAATTCCCAATAGCAGAGGAGGATTTTCTTCTCCTAACCCGGATAGGAGAAGAGGAGAGTTTATAAGTTCAACGAGTACCAAATGAAGATCAAGATTCTTTCAGTGAAAATCTTGACATTGAATCCTTCTTGGAGTGGGTCTATGAAGTTGAAAAGTTCTTTGACACGGCTTACGTTCCCGAGAAAAAGCATGTCAAGTATGTGGCGTACAAGCTCAAAGGAGGAGCAGTCACATGGTGGGACTAGTTACAAATCACAAGGAGGCAGCAAGACAAGCCACCTTTGATGACATGAGGCGCATGAAGCTACTTCTACAAGGTAGATTTCTTTCATCCGATTACCAATAGGTTCTTTATAACCAATTTGAGCAATGCAAATAAGGCACAAGAACTGTTGTGGCGTACATGGAGGAGTTCTACCGTCTTACATCATGGTGTGAACTATTAATGATGGAAGAGCAGCAAACCGCGAAGTACATCAACGGGTTAAGGTATACCATCCATGAGCGTGTAGCCCTCCACGACATGTTCTCTTATGATGAGGCCCACAACAAGGCCATAAAGATAGAGAGACTACAAAGCAGAGTTCCACTTTTCAGGCATCAATTATCAGTTGAAGAGCCCGCAGAAGGCGATAGTGTTTAGCCGAGCTTCACAATGTCTTGTTAACCACTAGTACAACCGACGACCAAGGCTTTTATGTTAACACCAACAATAACCCCCGCAGTCGCCAAGAGCAAAGACAATCTTTTCTCCAAGCCGGAATTGGCAAAATATTACAAGTGTGGCGAACCTGGACGCAAGTCCAATGACTGCCCAAAGAGAAGACAAGTCAATAAGGCCAACTATGAAGAAGAAGACGATATGCTAATAAAGACAGAACCGGAGTATTCTGATTTCATCGAAAGACATGGTGATCACGTCGCCTGTGTTATTCAGAAAGTGCTTTGCAGCCAAAGATTCCCGACACTACGTAGAGCCATCAAATCTTATATTTAAGGTCTTCGGTTAAGGATAAGGTCTACAATCTTATTATTGACAATGCAAACTGCGAGAACATCGTCTCTAGAGTACTTGTGAATCACTTGAAGCTAGAGACAAAGCTGCATGATCATCCCTGCGACATTGGGTGGATCAAGAAAGGTCTATGCATCAAGGTAATAGATCTATGTTATGTTCTTATTTCTATTGGAAAGTTCAATCAAAATTCTGTTGCATTGATGTTATCGACATGGATAAGTGTCATATTCTTTTGAGAAGACCTTGCAATATGACATTGACGCTACTCACAAGGGAAGAGAGAGTATATATATATTCACTTGGAAGGACAAAAGAATTACCTTAAGATCAATTCTACCGGCTACAAGATCTACAAAGAAAAGGGTGCCTTCACCTGTATTCCGACAAAATCAAATTGGTAGAAACTCGAGAGTGAGTACTTTTGAAGAGGGAGGGACAGATGCAGAAGACCAAAGAATAAGGCAAGACAAACAGCATGCCAAAATAACTTGACCTGTCGACAACCCTTCTTTTGGACTGTCGACAAGTTTTTCCCGAAAGTAAGGTTTGTCATTTTTTTCCTTGGCTGTCGACAGCACTCTTCAGCTGTCGACAACCCTATTACATAACATAGTATCTGTGTTTTCGTTGAATTCTGTTTTTGTTCCAAATTTAGATTCTGATAGATTTTATAATTTTTTATTTGAACTTTCTTTTCTTTATTTTGAATTTAATTTTCATAGATAAAATATGACTTTTTGTAAGCCTATAAATAGAACTTTTATATTCTCTATTTTAACATCAAATTTTGATTAATAAACCTTGAGTTTTCTTCCAAATTGTTCGTGGATTTGAGTTGTGGATTCGAGTAAATTACTCGTGGTGTTGAGTATTATGTTCGTGAATTCGAGCACAATTTCTATCTGCAAGTCTTCAGGGTTCGTGAGCACTAGAACGAGATTTAGCCGGCATCGTTCGTCTTCCCCACTTCCTGCGTCACTAGCTGCAAAACCGTTAGAGGATAGTATAGAGCTTTTCTTGACATTTCTGAATTATGATCATAATAGCAATTCTGATTTACGATTTGAAAGTTATGTCTCTAGCTAGAAAATTGACCTAAATCTCAGCATCTTTTTTGAACGCTTAGACTTCTTTTAATCTAAACTTTCCAAAAAACTCTTCTGCAATTTGTGCCACATCACGAATCCAAATTTAAATGACTCCATCAGAAGTAGCCAAAGCCAAGGATATGCAAATCACATGCACAATTGTCTCCAAGCCCACTTCCACTGAAAAAAAAAAAATTCACTCTCTTCCTCCTCCCACTGCAAAAGACCGATTGAATCTCTCTCTTCTCTCTCCCTGTCAAAATAAAACCCTAATCTCCTTATATGATGTCTCATCTGAAATATTGGTTCTAATACAAATTAAACAGGAAGGCTCTACAAAATTAAAGAAACTTTAGCTGCTAACAGTACCTTACTTAGCATACTGCCATGGCCACCATGATAAATGAGGAGGAAGAGATAAGCTACAAACAACTTCAAGACGTGAAAGAATCAATACAATACAATCTGGTAGAATAAGGACTAGATTACATAACACCCATCAAATTCATGACCCAGCTACGATCTTTGCTTAAAAAAGAAAAAAAATACAATTAAAAATCAAATTAAACAAATTTTAGATGCTAACAGTACCTTAAGATACTGCAAGGGGCACCATGATAAATGAGGAGCGAGAGAAGATACAATTACTTCACCGAAGGGAAGAAGAATCAATATGATACAATTAAACTACTGAGACCTGACTTAGTGGTAAAACGAAGGGTCAGGTCACAGAGGGTCTATAAAATTCATGACCGGGCCTTTTGCTGAAAATGGAAAAAAGTTCAATTAAAAATAAATAAAGGAGCAAAAATATGAACAGACTAGCAATTCTTTTCTTTCTCCAAGAGAAGAACACAACGAAGAAGACTAAAAAGCTCAAAGAAACAAGGAAAGAAAAAAGAAAAAGAAAAAGGAAGTACTGCATAGTACTGTGTGCGCGCAACCTCACAGCCTTAGGGATAAATCAACTTCATCAGCAATCTCGTTATTATTGTCGTCAACGGACCTTGGTCTATGAATCCCAAGAAACGTGGGAGCATCGGCCCCCTTCCTCCTCTGACCCTGAAACCTCCCCACGCTGTACAAGTAGTCATCTCTCGCCTCTCCATCTGCGGGCAGCGCCAGGTGTGGGCAGAGCCCTCACAGTCAACGATTGAACCGGCATACGGCCGGACAGCGGTGATCACCTCGCGGCTCCTCTTGGCGAGGCTCCTCTCCAACTTGTGCGCATTCTGGTGGCCGCCGAGGGCTTGGGAGCTGTAGAACGTCCTCTGGCAATAATGGCAGGAGAACACGCGCGGGGGATCAGGGGGAGACGAGGGCTGAAGGGACAGGTTTAGGTTGAGCTCCTCCGCATGGCCATCCTGTTGAGGTTGAGACTCCATTGAGTGAGGGATAGATGGGGTAGGATAGTGTGCGGCTTTATGGAGGAAATGTGAGGGTTGTGTTCGTTTGCCACTTTGGGGTTGTTTAGATTGAAGGAAGTGGACGGAAGTGAGTAAGCCGGAAGTGGGGTTTTTTTCTTTCTAAAAAATGTGAATTTGTGTGTATATTTTCTGGTATTTGATTGAAAATTGAGAAGTAAAAGTGGAAAAGTATATTGTGATTTCTGGTGTTTGGCTAGTTACGTGGAAGTGGAAGTGAAAAAGTTGATCACAAAATTGACCGTAAAATAATATTAAAATAAAAATTAATTATGTAAAAAAATTAGGCTGTAATTAGAATGCAAGTGAGATTTACATGACCACAAAATTAAGTGTTCTGAGCTACAACTTATTACAAAAAAGATTTATATGAGCACAAAATTAACTGTAGAACTCTGGAAGTGAGAAGATGGTTGTATAAAAGAAAAAAGAAAAAAGAAAAAAGTTTTTTTATTTTCTTTTTTCAGTGTTTGGATGGAAAACGAAAGTAGAAAATGATACTTCCCCACTTCCTCACTTTCCCCCGCTTCTTTGAATCCAAACAGTCTCATTATAAAAGAGAGCAGAGGGCAGCGATCCAGTGTGCCTGTGTTGAATTATCGAACAATGAATGATAATTAGTACCTGTTTGTTTCTAGAAAAATATGCTGAAAAGTTAATTTTTATAAGCTCAGTTACCGATTTGTCTTCTCTCTCTCTGATAGCTGTTTGTTTGACAAAATCAAAAATGAGAAAATTTGGGTTACCTCATCAAAATGTCAGTATTTTCCCTGCTTTGCTTTCACTACAAAATAGTAAATCAATGACTGAAAAACTAAATTGTACTGAAAGAATTTCTTTAGAAAAATTTGAGAAAGCTGGTATCTGTCTCCCTTCATTTCTCTTTCCTGACCAAACAGGCCATCAGGGGGAGCGAGTGATAGAAAATATCAGAAATGGAATTGGGGGAGGGGATCAAAGACAGGGTTACTGTCGCCCACATTTATGGCGTACTGGGGGAGCGCCGGTGTGTCGGCACGTGGACAACTTGCCTGCTATCATATGCACCAACCAGGGCACCAGCTGCGCCGGGGTCACGTTTATATCTAGCCCCAGTCCTCTTGCAGACGTACGTACGGACTTCGCTACTTGCTGCTTAGTCGATCCATTCTCTACTGTCACTGTACCGATCACAATTGCCCGTCGGGGCTATAAAAATTTCCAACACTCGGTTTGTTCTCTTGTTTGTTTCTCGTCACAATATTGTTTTATATTGTTATATTTATGGCTCATGAGACGAATATTCTCTCTACTTTTCTTAATTATTGTTGTTATTTAATTCTAGATATTATAATAAGTTAAAGGATTAATTGCAAACAAGCCATCAGAGAAACATATATATAAGAAGAATAGTGATTAATTAGTTAGCTTGGTGGCCCCAAAGCTTAACTTAAAGGATAAGGGATTGGTGTGATAAATTATTTGGAAGTCCTAATTAGTTCAAGTCCAAGTACAGCATTGTGTCAAGGGGGAAAAAAATGAAAGAAAATACGAAAGAGGAAGTCTTAAGCTTGTTATTAAAAATGTTTTACAATATTTTTTTTCGTTTTGAGGACTTAACTTGATGTATTTACATTTTCTTGTTTGCGTAAAAGTTAGAAGACATTTCAAGTCGACAATCTTAACTGTCCGTTATCCTAATGAAAGGTTGTGATTCAATCTTTTTTAACTAACACCGTGCCTCCGTGAATTACAATCACAATCATCCATAAAACAATGGACAATTAAAATTTTTGACTTTGACTGTCATCTAACTTTAAGCAAATGAAAGCATCGAAAATCCCTTCTTGGTTGTTTGCAACTAACTAGTTATGATGAATCAGTGACAAAGATAGGAACATCTAAACATCAATACAAAAACTTCAAGATTCAAATTAGAAAAACTTAAAAGATTCGGTAAGACATGTGATTTATACTTAAAAACTTTTATCCCTGGTTTCAAATTAGTATCGACGGTTTCTGATATATCAGTAATATCATAGTAGATTAAAAATATCAGATATTATCCGGGGCGGATGACATTACCGATATGGTCGATATTACTGATATTGAAGGTTGATATTGCTGAAACTAATACTAAAAGCTATTGATCAATCTCATTATAGACATCACGATACTAATATTTTAGACTCTGTTCTTGTCCTCCTAATCTTTGCTTGTTTTATATGTCTCTCCCTTTCTCTTATCACTATCAGTCAACTGTTCCCAAAAGGTTAGCATGATGCTCTCTGATGATCCAAATTAATTCAGGTAAGCGGCTTTTGCAAGTATATATCTCATGTATCTGTATAATGCAAAAAGTATCCAGTACAAGAGACATAAAACTTTTTTATTTGGCAGATATTTGTTGGCCCAGAGGCCTTTGACCTTAGTTTTGATGATGACTAACTTATGAAGGTTAGTTTGCTAATAATCTTGTATTTAATAAGTTTCAGATATTGATCAAGATCTTAGTAGAGATTTGACTTCAACAAGAGATTCACAGTCAAAGTGTTGAGGCAAACAAGTATTGATTCAAGAGCTCATATCGTAACGATCGAAACAAGCTCACTTGGTTCAAGTTTGGATCGAGTCGTCTTGAAGATGAAGATTGACAAGAAGACTTCGATTTGTTTAGTTTTGTTTTGTTTTAGATCTTTTGTAAGGATAAACTAGTCTTGATATGTTCAAGTTCACACACACACAAGTTAAAATAGTTTTTGATTTCAGTTTAACCGTTTCGGACTTTCAGAATATATCTTTTGGTTTCATGAATAGATTTCATCTAAATTAGTTTACATGATTTTTATGAATAGTGGATTCTTCCATATATATTGTTTAGTTCATAATGTTCACAAACTTACTTTGATGTATATCTAATGCATGATTTTAAGTAATTTTGGATTTAATGTCAAAACATAGATATATCATTTACCATGTGTATTGGATTCTATCCATACACAATATGCTTTAAAAGTGTTTCTATATCATATTTTTATATTTATACATGTTTTGGAGAAAACGGATTTTCATTTCAAAATCTAAGATTTGAAAAATACTGTGTTTGGTTTATATTACAAAAATAATTCAAATTGTTTGAAATATGTGTTGAATTTTAGTCACACATATTTGTTCTTCAAATATTTAAAAGAACTTATTTTTGTGAATTTTATGTGATTTTATGTGATTTTATGGGTATTTAAAAGACCAAGTTTTCAAACCCTAAAACCCTAAGCTGAGCCTGCTGGCGGTCGACCGACCGGTCAACCAGACCAGAGCTCGGTTGATCGGGTGGTCGACCGATGTGCACAAAACGTACACACTGCTTTGGCCTATGGACAGGTCGACTGGAAGGTTGACCGATCCAGAGAGCCTAGATCTGGCCCCCGTCGACCGACCAGAGAGTTTATTCGCTAGTTCTGGCCTCGGTTGATCGAGCGGTCGACCAATAGCCCCATCTGACCATTGGCCGGTCGACCGGGCGGTCGACTGATAGTTCAGTTTTGACCTAATCTGGACCCCAACGGCTATATTTTGGGAATCCTATAAATATAGGTTCCCTTGGCCTGTTTCTCCCAAGATTTTTGAGAGCCAAAATTTTCATCTTCTACAGAGTTTTTAACAAGTTTTCAAAATAAGTTTTTAGAGTTTTAATCTCTCTATCTTTAATTATTTCAAAGTTTTTGGAAAATCAAAAGAAAACAAATTTTGGGATTCTAGTTCTTTTCCAAAATTTCTATATCTTATCTAGAGTTTTTTTCAAGTATTTTCTTTGTGTTTTCTTTTTCAAAATACTTTATTTTCTCACACTTGAGCCATCAATTCTATTCCTATTTTTAGGATCTTGTTTTTATGAGAAAAATTGTTTGTGATCTTTTGAGATCACCAAGAGAGATTGTTTGTGATCTTTGTGATCACCAAGTGTACTTTTCTTTGCTCTGTACTTGGCTTAGTGCCCACCTCTTCTGTAAAGATTTGTGTATTGAGAGAGGAGTTGTGTGCTCCAAGTGTTGAGTTGTAATTCCTCAGTGGAGGTCCTTTTGTTGAAGGTCCTGTGTGGACGTAGTGGAAATTCTTCTGTGTGAAGGCGGGGACGTAGAGCAGTGGCTCAAACCTCGAAACTTATCTTTGTGCTTGCGTTTGATCCACCATCTCTCAACTCTATCTCTCTTATATCTTACATTGCTTTATATTGTTCATATTTGTATTGTAACGGTCCCAGTTTTGATGCATCACTATAAATGGCAAATCCTTCAGTCCCCGAAGGCACAATTAAAACAGGAGCAGATGTCAGCTTAGTTTTAACCTCCAGAAAGCTCCTATCTTGTTCTTTCCCCCATGCAAACTTCTTATTCTTTCTAGTTAGTTGGGTCATTGGTGTCACAATTAGAGAAAATCCTTCCACAAATCTTCTGTAGTACCCAGCTAATCCCAAGAAACTTCGAACTTCAGTAACATTAGTGGGTCTAGGCCAGTCTCGGATTGCTTCAATTTTTATCGGGACCACTGATATTCCTTCTTTGGATATAATATGGCCAAGAAACCCTACTTGCTCTAACCAAAATTCACATTTCTTCAATTTACATAGAGTTGCTTTTCTCTCAAGATTTGAAGGACAATTTTAAGATGTTTCTCGTGATCTTCTTTATTCTTTGAATAGACCAAAATATCATCGATGAATACCACTACAAACTGGTCTAGATATGGTTGAAACATCCGATTCATTAAGTCCATAAATGCTGTCGGGGCATTAGTGAGTCCAAAAGGCATGACCAGAAATTCAAAGTGTCCATATCTTGTCCGGAAAGCCGATTTGGACACATCTTCAGGTTTGACCTTCAGCTGATGATACCCCGATCTAAGGTCTATCTTAGAAAATACACAAGACCCTTGTAGTTGATCAAATAGGTCATCAATTCGAGGAAGAGGGTACCTATTTTTGATAGTTGCCTTATTCAATTCCCGGTAGTCAACACATAGTCTCATACTCCCATCCTTCTTCTTTACAAATAGTACTGGTGCTCCCCAGGGAGATACACTTGGCCGAATGAAACCTTTGTCTAATAAGTCCTGCAATTGAGTATTAAGTTCTTTCATTTCTGTAGGGGCCATACGATATGGTGCCTTAGAAATTGGGGCAGTACCGGGTATTACATCTATTGTAAATTCTACCTCCCGATCTGGGGGCAAGCCTGGTAAATCTTCCGGGAACACATCAGGGAACTCATTTACAACTGGAATAGTCTCGATTTTTATATCAGTTCTAGTGGTATCCAAAACTGAAGCCAGGAATCCTTGACACCCTTGTTTCATTAACTGGGTGGCTTTGATGGCTGATATGAGAGGTATATCATGACTAACTTTTACTCCTTCAAATATAAACTTCGTAGCCCCCTCCATTTTAAAGATAATCCTCTTCTTATTACAATCCACATGAGCACTACAGGAGGACAACCAGTCCATTCCTAGTATGATATCGAACTCCATCTCGCCTAGCTTAATCAAATCAATAGATGTTTTCATTTCTCCAATTATCACTTCATAATTCACATATCTAGTGCTAGCTATCAAATTTTCCCCTATGGGTGTGGACACAATCAACTGAAATCCTAGGGGTTTTGATACTTGATTTAGTTTATAAGCAAAAGCACTAGATACGAATGAATGAGTAGCTCCAGGATCAAACAATGCATGGGCAATATGTCCTGATATGGAGATCATACCTTTCACTACTGCATTTGAGGCCATTGCTTCCCGGTGGGCTAATGCAAAAGTTCTTCCTTGCACCCGCGGTTGCTGAACCGATGACTGAGTTGCAGCAGGACGTGGAGCATTACGGGGCTGCATGAAGTTACTGGCTTGTCCCCTGGGAGGATTTATCCTCATGGTCGGCCTCCCACTTCCTCTACTCTGTCCTTGGCTTCCGCGCCTTGTCGGACAATTTTTCTTTAAATGTCCCACCCCTCCACAATTAAAGCAAGCTTTATCTAGGAGACAGTTTCCAAAATGGTTTACTCTGCACCTCTGACACCAAGGAGCCTCCGAGATTCTGGGGTGTGATACCGAGGTAGCTTGTGTTTTCGAGGAGTGTCTCTGTTCCTCAACCATGTTCTTCTGCCTCTGGCCCCTCCTCCCCTTAGAAAAGTGGTATTAGACCCAAATCCCTTGACACTGGTGGATCCTGATGCCATCATCATTGAGGGTCCTTGATATCGGGGGCGCTTAGGGTTGGGAATTTCCTCTACCCAGTCTTCCTGACCTTCTTGCATGTCCATCTCTACCTCCAAGGCTCTCTCCACAGCTTGGAGGTAATTCTTCAGTTGCAACGGAATCAATCGGCCTTGAATATCTGATCTTAGGCCCTTCACGAACCTCTTCGTCCTTTCTGCTTCACTCTTTACCAAGACATCAGCATACCTGGATAATTGAGTGAACTTCTAATCATACTGAGACACATTCATCGAGCCTTGACGTAATTCCAAGAATTCTGACGCCATCTTATCTCTGGCCGTCTCCGGGATGTATTTTTCAGTAAATTTGTTCACTAAGAATTCCCAAGTGATTGATTCCCTTGTATTTCTCATACTATGCTTCACCGCCCTCCACCAATGTTCTGCTTCCTTTTGGAACATAAAGGAAGAGAAAGATACCCTTTATTCATCGGTGCAGTTCATAACGTCTAGGATCTTCTCTATCTGAAGAAGCCATGCTTCGGCTTGTAAGGGGTCCGCCTCCCCTTCAAATACGGGCGGTTTCATCTTCTCAAACTGCTTCAGTGCTTGGTGGGAATTGTTATTACGCGCTCTGGTCATTAATTGTGCGAGCCACTCTGGCATCACCCCTGGAGTTCCCTCATTTCCTCCTATCCGAACTTTAGAGTCTTCATTATTGTCCACGGGGTGTGCGCTCCCATCACACTGTAGTGTGACGTATCGAGCGACAGGGACTCATTAGGTGGTAGCTGGTTTAGATCCATGCGTCCTTCCTATAAGATAAGGGCGTCTAATCAACATACTTCACAATTAAAAATAAATTGGGATAAAATTTTAGTCTCATGCAATCATGTTAATACCATATTCAACATCACTTTTGCAAACAAGCAACTTGCTATATATATATATATATATATATATATATATATATATATATATATATATATATATATATATATATATATATATATATATATATATATATATATATATATATATATATATAGGTACATCCCATCATGGATACAAAGATGTTATACTGACATGCCTACCTTTTGGATATCTGGACTAACCTATGTGCATACATTTGAGATGTGCCAGGACATAAACAACAAGCTCTAAGGATATCCATCATTTAACATACTAGGCCTATACATATATATACATCAAAAGTGTCGGCTCAAAGGTTCACCCTTCATAGGGTAGAGTATCCCCACTCGGATCTCCGCTGGTGCTGCTACTATCTTCGCTACTATCCATATCTTCTTCGGGGTCTTCTCCCGGTAATTCGTCTCCTGCACAGCACCAGTCGCCCAGATCATCATAGAGGTCCATGTCATCTTCCCACGTTTCATCCCAAAAGATACCTCCATATGTGAATCCCCTTCGGGCATCCTCTTTTATTGTACTAGAGGGCTCTATCTCTGCTACCTCAAGCGAATCCCCAACCAAGCTCTCTGTATCATCAATGGTTGGTTCAGGCTCATTAGATGCCTGAGACTCAACCTCCTCATAATCTACGTGGTCTGGGGTTGTAAATATATCCTCTGGATCAGTCTCGTCCGACTCATATCCCCAATCCATGGAATCCGCCATCCAGCTCTCACTCGAGCTATCTGAGCTAGAGACTGGCCAATATATGTTGGAGTCCCCCATCTACATGTAAACAAAAAGTCGTATCAATCTCAAGCCCATGAAATAGTCTCAACATACGGCTATAATCGGAAAGAAGCAGCATATATAGACACACTTGTAATTATACTTATCCTTAGTCTACCCGTAAGTCTCATGTTTTTAGAATAACTTAGATTCAATAGGTAATTAAATGCATTTCCTCGTCCCAGTGTCCCATCCCACTAGAAGTTGTTACTGCGAGCCCGCACCCTTAGTCAACTCACCCGAATCAGGATGTGCGGGCACCCTGATTCTGATGCGAGGAAAATACTTAATTACCGCTTGACTCATAGTTATTTCGTCACATAAAACTCACTACCTAACTATGATCACATGTCTGTACGTATAAACCTAACAACTTCATCATCTCTTACTCCTTCTACTTATAAACCTTTGCTCTGATACCAACTGTAATGGTCCCAGTTAAAATTTTTCCATTTGATCACAATTATCTCATATAATCCAAGCGTGGGACCCATCAAGATATAATACTTCCATTACCAACATCAGAATGTTCTATACTATACATCAAGCTCCACTAGGATAACATGTATGATCTAAACATAACTTACCATGCCAACACATATAGTCCGATAACCCATCAGAAAACGCAATCTAATTATATTACTGTACCAAAGTATATAAAACAAAGTTAGAGTCTAACACCAGGCACTTTAAAGTTTACAAGTTAATGACAACATCCAACTAAGAGTACGCATGGTTATATACAGCCATATACATATCAAAAGCAACTTTAATGCAATGACTCCGATGGCGCTTGTCCCGCATATTGCCTTTAAGCGGGTCCTTTACCCTTGTCCAAACCTGGAGGTGAAATTAGAAATAGAGTGAGCTTGACAGCTCAGTGAGTAAAATAATATTCAAGCATGCCTATTAAGTAGGTCTACATGGCTAAATTATCAGGTTGACAAGTGTGTCTTTATACCATTTTTTTTATAAAATTTGGAATTAGCCGCTGTGATTTTTGCTTTAAAAATCTGACGACATTACTTGTATGGAGTGTCTTGTGAAGTTTTTACTGATCATAAGAGTTTAAAATACATCTTCACACAAAAAGAACTGAATATGAGGCAGAGGAGATGGTTAGAACTAATGAAGGACTATGATATTACTATCCAATACCACCCTGGAAAGGCCAATGTGGTGGCTGATGCCTTGAGCCGGAAATCAGGAGGAACCATGGCCACTTTGATAACTCATCAAGCAAGAATATTAAGGGATCTAGAAGAAATGCAAATAGAAGTGCGAGTCATTGATCCTTCTAATTTTAAGTATCAACTGAATCAGGTAAGTATTCAATTTGACCTATATGACAAAATCAAAGAGGCTCAACAAGGAGATACTCAAATAAAGAAGATTATGAAGAAAGTACAAGAAGGAGAACTCAAGGAGTTTCAAATAGAAGATGATGTACTGCGATTCGGACGCAGATTGTGTGTGCCAGATGTAGCTGAGATCAAAGAAGAAATAATGAAGGAGGCTCATAGTACACCGTATACAGCTCATCTCGGGAGCACAAAAATGTATCAAGATCTGCGTCATAATTTCTGGTGGGATGGAATGAAAGTAGATATTTCCAACTTTGTTCACAAGTGTTTAGTCTGCCAGCAAGTGAAGGCTGAACATAAGAAGCCCCCAGGTTTGTTGGAGCCTTTATCTATTCCTGAATGGAAGTGGTGTCAAATTGCTATGGACTTTGTCACTGGACTTCCTCGGACGTCCCAAGGGCTAGATACAGTCTGGGTAGTGGTAGACAGACTTACTAAATCTACCCACTTTCTGCCTATCCGGTTCAATTATTCAATGGAAAGACTGGCTCAAGTATATATCCGAGAAATAGTTAAATTGCATGGAGTACTGAGTCCATTGTGTCAGATCGGGATCTTAGATTTCAATCTAGATTTTGAAAAAGTTTGTCCAAGGCTATGGGCACTAAATTGCAACTTAGTACAGTAGCCCACCCCCAAACAGATGGACAGTCAGAAAGGACCATTCAAATATTGGAAGATATGCTGAGAACTTGTGTACTAGATTTTGGGGGAAGTTGGGACAACTATTTACCCTTAGTGAAGTTTGCTTATAATAATAGTTATCAGTCCACTATTGGTATGCCTCCATTTGAAGTATTGTATGGGAGAAAATGTAGATCACCAATCTGTTAGGAGGAAGTTGGGGATAGAAAATTGTTCGGCCCCGATGTGATTCAAGAAGCTACTGAGAAGATCAAGTTGATCAAGGAAAGGATGAAAGCAGCACAGAGCAGGCAGAAAGCTTATGCAGACAATCGTCGCAGACTACTGGAGTTCGAGGTGGGGGATAGTGTTTTTCTGAAGGTATCTCCAATGAAGGGAGTAAGACGCATCGGCGATAAAAATAAACTAGCTCCTAGATATGTGGGTCCATTCGAAATACTGGATAGGATTGGACCGGTTGCTTATCGTTTGGCCTTACCTCCAGCCTTGGAGAGGATGCACAATGTATTTCATGTTTCTCAGCTGAGGAAGTATGTGCCTGATACTGATCACGTAATCTCCTATGAACCTCTACAAATACTAGAAGACATGTCTTACACAGAAGAACCAGTACAAATTCTTGATCGCAAGGCGAAGCAATTGAGAAGCAAAAATATTTTCTTGGTCAAGATCTTATGGAGAAATCAAAACATAGAAGAAGCTACTTGGGAACTGGAAGAGGAGATACGGAAGGCCTATCCACATTTGTTCCAAGGTACGTTAAGTTTCGAGGACGAAACTTCCATAAGGAGGGTAGAATGTAACACTTGTCTTAATTAAGCATCCTTTTTCCTAAAATATTGATACTTTAAGGGGTGATGGGAAATAGTATTCATGCTAGATACCTTACTTATTACATGTTTATTAGTGTGAAGGTACATAAGTAGGTATGTATGAGAATGAATATATAAGTATGTATATACCCATGTATGTAGGTATAGGAATGTATACACCACATGTTGTTGACTTTGCCACCATCTCTCTCACCATACTTGGGGTACATGTACCTCATGGAGAGGGGGAAGGCATGGAGCTTTGTTATAGGGCATGGTATAGGGTAGAGTGATGGGTTAGAGAGGGACACTTGTCACATTTGTGTGGTAGGAAAGGGGCTATAAATAGGGAGGATGAAGAGAGTTATCTCATTTGATAAAAACCTCTCTCTCTTCATCCAAATCCCAAAACTCTCTCCCTCTCTTCCTTTTTTTTCTGCAGCCAAAAACAGCAACAAAAACAGTCCAAAAACAACCCAAAGACCAGCAGCAATAGCAGCATTCTCTTCACAAAAAACCCTATTTTTCCCTCTCAATTCCCCACAAACTTTCCTTCAGTCCATATACAAGAAAAAGGTTCCGTTTCCTTGTCTTAATTCCTCCAAGAAACCAATAGAACGAGTCAAAGGGTGATCTAGAGCTAGAAGTTGGGGGGGGAAGTGTCGTTGGTTGAACGGTAAGAAAAACACTTCTAGAACTCTACCCTCTTGTATTATTTTCGTTAACTATGAACTAATATTGGTGTTGTTATGACTTGTAGACTCCGTTGTAGCGGGATATCAAGCTTGAGAAAGAACTTACCACTTCAAAGGGTGAGTAGAACATATGGATCCTATTGACATGATAAGTAAAATAAAGTTTGGAAAATGGAAGCAATCGTAAGGGATAAATAGACATAAAAGTGAAGGATAACTTCATGAGTATAAATTATAGATGTCTTTGTGTATTCATAGTCTTATGGCAATCTCGTAAGAGTTAAGCTCATGGGTGTTTAATACGGTAGTCTACTACATGTTTCTAGAAAAAGAGTTCTATAGATAAATATGACACTTGATACCATGCATATACTTTTGGTCATGCATATTTTATGATGATGAGATGTTGGCTACCTCTTAAAGACTCGCATAATTATGATTTCACTAGTAGCTACTCATTCATGTTAATGAATCCCATGATATTGTCATGTGTTAAAGTAAAGACTACGAAGCTTGCATGTTATCATTATTTTATGTATCTTTGCATATTGATAGTATATGATGACTGTGATTGTTGTATTTTGGAGGAAGGGATCGGGTTGAACCGGAGGCGTAAGTAGGGGAGATTATACGGTAATGTATAGGAGGAAGGGACCGGGTTGAACCGGTAGCGGTGGAAGGAGGGAATTATTGCGTTGAATGACGTATAGGAGGAAGGGACCAGGTTGAACCGGAGGAGACCGAAGGGGGAGCCCAGTGTTAGGGTTAATAAGTATGTTGATGTGGCTAAGATAGAAATTCTATGTTGAAATCATATATAAATCCTTAAATATTGAATCTGGAATAATTCCTTACTAGGCAAATTTCAGTAATATTAGTCGACTAAGTCCCTGGGATAAGTCGACTATAGATGTGATATATGGGCAGACAAGCTGCTGGAAAACATTGTTAGTCGACTACAGACAGACTGTAGTCGACTATCCCCATTTACAGAGAACAAACAGAGAGCAACATACCCTTTTGACCTACACCTAGTCGACTATAGGGGACCTGCAAGTCGACTAGTATATAGTGTAGTCGACTACACCAGAAAGGGTAGTCGACTACATAAGTCCCTGGCAGCCAACAGAGAAGCAGATACTTTTGGATTGAATTTAGTCGACTATAGCTATAATATTAGTCGACTTATAAGTAGTATTAGTCGACTATAGGATGACCTAGTCGACTAATAAGCCTTGTTACTATGTTCTGGTTAGGTTCTCGGCTAATAACAAATTTTATAAAAAAATGGTATAAAGACACACTTGTCAACCTGATAATTTAGCCATGTAGACCTACTTAATAGGCATGCTTGAATATTGTTTTACTCACTGAGCTGTCAAGCTCACTCTATTTCTAATTCCACCTCCAGGTTTGGACAAGGGCAAAGGACCCGCTTAAAGGCAATATGCGGGACAAGCGCCATCGGAGTCATTGCATTAAAGTTGCTTTTTATATGTATATGGCTGTATATAACCATGCGTACTCTTAGTTGGATGTTGTCATTAACTTGTAAACTTTAAAGTGCCTGGTGTTAGACTCTAACTTTGTTTTATATACTTTGGTACAGTAATATAACTAGATTACGTTTTCTGATGGATTATCGGACTATATGTGTTGGCATGGTAAGTCATGTTTAGATCATACATGTTATCCTAGTGGAGCTTGATGTATAGTATAGAACATTCTGATGTTGGTAATGGAAGTATTATATCTTGATGGGTCCCACGCTTGGATTATATGAGATAATTGTGATCAAATGGAAAAATTTTAACTGGGACCGTTACATGTATGCTAGATATGGTTTGTGTGTGCCCACACTCGTGTTCAAGTAAGAGAGCTTTTAAAGCACCTTAACTCTTAAGCTAGAGGAATCTAGAGGAAGCTAGGGGAGTAGTTCTAAAGCCCTTCACAGGGAATTCGGGCTCACTCTTGATTACACTTAGTGTGTTTGCAATTAAGTTTTTAATTTTGCATCATTTGTCCTAGATTAGCTAGTACACCTATTCACCCCCTCTAAGTGTATTTCAATTGGTATCAGAGCCTACGCTCCTGATATTCGATTTAACCACCTAGGAGTAAGATCTTTGGATTGCTAATCTAATTTTCTTTGCACACATTTAGTTTTTATATACTCATGAATTTTCTTACCCCTCCCATTTATGATGTTTCCAACATAGATATGTGAAAGTTTACGATGAATGCATATCTCAAAGCCCTAAGATTGCATGTTTACCTTGCCACTACAAAAAAAAATCATATATTAATAATGGCAAGCACCTAGAGGCCAATACACAAGCCATGGAGGCACTTAGGCACACACTTAGCAAAGATGATCTTTCTTTGATTTCGCATTGTGATTCCGTTTTTGCAGTGTCGAACACATTGACATCTCCCAAGGTACAAAAACACATGTTTTGGAGAAGGAATCTAGTAGAGATGAGTCCGACCAAGTTTGCTTCATGGTCCAAGGGATTAACTCTCTTGAGGTAATTTCGGACACTCAAATAAATGATTCTGCTAGTTTTTCTTGTAATGATAATGCTATTGATGCATATGCTTTAAATGAAGAATTTTTATTATTTTGTGAAAACTTGCTAGAAAAATACAAACTTTTGAAAAATAAAAGTTTTGAATTAAAACAACAAAATAAAAATTTATTTTATAAACTTGATATGACTTTACAAGAGAAGGTTGAGATTTCAAATGAAAGGGATTCATTAAAAACCCAACTTGACCTTGTTTTAAAAAAAAATAAAATTTTAAAAGGTAAAAATGTTGTTGATCATGTTTTGAAGAAAAATAAGGTTTTATCTTCAAAACTAGATTTCGTTTGAAAAGAGAATGATGTTCTGAAAAACAAAATTGTTTTGATTTCAAAAGAGTTAGAATGCACTTCTATAGAAAAGTCTCTTTGAAAAATAATTTAGATTCCCATATTTGCCATGCTACCATAAATTTATTTTCTATTGATAAACATGTTGCATGCTCAACTTATTCTTCAATTATTGAAAATGATATTTGCATGTTGAAGAAAAGTGTTAATTGTTTGGGCTCCACTTTGAGTCATTGTGCCATGAACCACAAGAGATTGGAATCCATGTTTCATAAGAAACATGCTCCACATATTCATGCACACAAATCATAGCATACACATGCTTCTCATGTTCACACACATGACATCATGTATGCTCATGCGTACACTTGTATACATTGTGGACGTTTGGGCCACCTTACAAAATTTTATTATGATAGGATTAACAATTCAAATTTTGCAAATAAGTTTGTTTGGGTTAGGAAAGGTGCTAACCCCCTTGGACCCAAAAAGATAAGGGTACCAAAATCTACCCCTAGTTTGTTTGATGTAGGTGTGGGCTCTCACTTGACATGAGAGTAGTGGTGCCTTTATGGTGGATGCGATCCGAGCCTAAAGATTATATTTATGAATGCATTACTTTCAAGGGATGTTTGGTGGGAGCAACACCATGTTTTGGAGATATAGAGATTAGTTCATTAGTTTTGGTAACTATCTCTAACGCCCATTTTTGTTTACATGCTTTATTATTGATGTTTTTAGCATGTTTTGATGTTCATTATGTTAAATGCAATATTATTAGACATGTGATATACATAGATAGTCTTTAAGTTACACTCATATTCATATGAACTTATATTTTTGTGTTCTCAATATAATTTAGCTATTGTGCATATCCTAGTTTTAAAACACGTGCATTTAACCAAATAATCATATTTGTTTATGTTTTTTGCACTTCATGTTTTGATTGTAGTTTTCATTAAACTTGTATTTATACTTGTAAAATTAGTGAGCCGCATTTAATTATCATGTGTTTGTGCTTTATTGCTCATTTTATCCATTAGATGTATTGTATAATCTTGTTTTGATGATTCTTGCATCTTAACTTGTATTCCCTATTTTTGTATATATTTTCATAAAAATGTGTTTAGCTTTATGTATATGTCAATTTTGTCTATAACTAATAGATATACATGTATATCTTAGAGTCATTTGTCTTCATGAAAAATTCTAATATGGACTCATTTATGTTTGGGATATGTATGTATTCTTTTAGTTTCGACAAAACATACATATACCTCGAAGCTTATTTAGTTTTCGATAAAAATAGAATTTCTTGTGTTTTGATGATTTTTTTAATAAAAGAATTTCACATGAGTTTCATTATCTAACTTCATGATTTTGTTCATTATATGATTCTTACACTCGATATCTTGTTTACTCATGATTTTGTTTCATGAGAATATATATGCTTTATTGCCTTTTGAGTGTCAATTTTCATGTACTTTTCATATTTCATGGATACATTTATATTTTATTCCTTACTTGAAGGACTTCGTACTAGTTTTCAAAATTATCATAAAACTAGTTTCGTTATTCTTCAATTTGGTAGATTTTTCAAATATGTTAAAATATTTTCAAATCATATTTTTGAAAACTCCTACCAACTAAAGGGTGGTTGGATGGGCGATGATGTCTTGAATACCCTTAATTGAATATCTTCTAAAAATGTGCATGAATAGGGTGGTAGTTATGAGTTACACATAATTTTCAATGAAAATTAATTTTGTATACTCATATTTTCTATATATGTATGGATCATATCTAAATTAACATTATATTGTTCTGATACATACATATAGATGTTTTCTTATGCTTTAAACATATATGCCATACTTTTTTTAAGCATAAATTATTTCTTACTAAGCTTAATTTAGTCCTTAATATCAATTATTTTTCAATTGGTATCATATACAAGCTTGTGCATTATTTTTATTGGTATTTCATAAAGGGGGAGAAAAATTCTTATTTTATCTTTCAATTGGTTTATTTTAAAATGGTATTCTACTCCCACTCTTTATGATGAAAATTCTTTGTTTAGGTATATACTAACATTTTTAATATTGGCATCAAGAATCTTAATTTGGTATTATTCTCAATTTGGTATCTATATTGCAAAATATTTCTAGTGTTTACCTAAAAAAATTGATTTTTACTTTCAATTGGTATCATGCCTTTTTATTGGTATCAATTGGTAAAAAGATTGTTTTACTTTCAATTAGTTTCTTTCAATTGATTGTTTGTTATTGGTATCATAATCCAGTTTCAAAATATGTTTATTGGTATCGCATGTTCAATCCTAAATTCTTCTTTTCTTCAAAATATATTTTGTTTGTATTGTTTGCTTGTCTTCACCTGTTTGTTGATGAGTGACAAAAAGGGGGAGAAATATTTGTGATTATATGTGTTTGTGTGTGTGTCGTGTTTTTTATTTGGTATTTTTGAGCTACATCGCATATCTTTATTGTTTTATTCATATGCATGAGTTAAGGGGGAGATTCCATGAAGCTTAATCTTAATCAATGCATATATAACCTTATAAGTTTTATCATCATCAAAAAGAGGGAGATTGTTGGCCCAGAGGCCCTTGACCTTAGTTTTGATGATGACTAATTTATGAAGGTTAGTTTGCTAATGATCTTATATTTAATAAGTTTCAGATATTGATCAAGATCTTAGTAGATATTTGACTTCAACAAGAAATTCACAGTCAAAGTATTGAAGCAAACAAATGTTGATTCAAGAGCTCACATCGAAATGATCCCATCAAGCTCACTTGGATCAAGTTTGGATCTAGTCGTCTTGAAGATGAAGATGGACAAAAAGACTTTAGTTTAGTTTTATTTTAGATCTTGTGTAAGGATAGACTAGTCTTGATATGTGCAAATTCACATACACAAAAGTTAAAATAGTTTTTGGTTTCGGTTTAACCGTTTCAGATTTTCAGAATATATCCTTTGGTTTCATGAATAGATCTTATCTAAAGTAGTTTACACGATTTTTATGTATAGTGGATTCTTCCATATACATTGTTTGGTTCATAATGTTCAGAAACTTACTTTGACATATATCTAATTCATGATTTTAAGTTTTGTTTAAAACAAAACCTAGTTTTGGATTTAATGTCAAAAACATAGATATATCATTTACCATGTGCATTGGATTATATCCAAACACAATATGCTTCAAAAGTATTTTTATATCATGTTTTTGTATTTATACATGTTTTGGAGAAAACGGATTTTCATTTCAAAATCTAAGTTCTGGAAAAAACCGTTTTTGGTTTAAAGCTAAATTTCTATTTCACAAATATAGTTCAAATTGTTTGAAATATATATTGAATTTTATTCACACGTATTTGTTCTTTAAATATTTATAAGAACTTATTTTTGTGAATATTATGTGATTTTATGGGATTTTATGGGTATTTAAAAGATCAAGTTTTCAACCCTAATACCCTAACCTGAGCCTGCTGGCGGTCGACCGGACCAGAGCTCGGTCGACCGATGTGCACAAAACGTGCACACTGCTTTAGCCTATGGACCGATCGACCGGACGGTCGACCGATACAGAGAGTTTGCTTTCTGGATCTGACCCCGGTCGACCGGCTAGAGAGTTTACTCTCTGGATCTGGCCTCGGTCGACTGGGCGGTCGACCGACAGGAAAATTGCTTGGGGCGGTCGACCAGCCGGTCGATGATTAGTTTACAATTATGCATTATTATATCGCATTTTCCTACCAATTTATGAATAAAATATCGGTCTAAATCGTGTTTTAGTCTCTCTTACAGGTTAATCAAGAGTTTAAGGGTAAAGGAGTAATAAGAGCTTAGTTAAACCCATTTTTTGTAATTAAATCCGCATTACTTGGAGGCCAAGCAAGGGAACTAATAGAAGATGCATTGAATTTAGACTTTTGCGTATGTTAGACGAAGATTCGGACGAATATACCCAAATAAAGTATACCAAGAAGGCCCCCGAAGCGCCGCGCATCCCCGTACCAAAACTAGGGACTTTTGTCCCTGGTATTGCCGCGGATCCGCGGCAATGTGGTGGGCCCACGTGTCAATTTTTGACGCGTGGGCCCGTCTCGTCTTCTAGAAGCCTATTTCGCCTATATAAACCCTTGCAGAGGTCCAGAACGAGGCAGTTTTTGATTTTAGGCTAGGGTTTCTATGTTTTAGTGTAAGGTAGGGTAGCTGTTCTTCATTTCTTATATTTTGTATTTGTATTTCGTTTTTAGATCTTGTAGTAAGGCTGAGAGATTCAGAGAGAGATAGAGAGGGATTGATGTAATAGATGGTGACAATCTATGTAAAGGTGCCTCCTTTCTTCTCCATTGTAATCTTCTCCATCTTCTACATGATGCTTAGCTAACTTTTCTTCTCATGGCAATCTAACTACTAGCCACTAACCATCTAACCACTTACTTGATAATCCACATGAATCTAATAGCCTCTACAAGGCCTTGCTCTTGCAAGAGCCATTGATGGCTCATGATGATTGATGGATTCTAACATTCTAACATTTCTAACATCTAACCCACTAACTTGCTAACTTGTAATGTCTTCTTTATTTTATGCTCACCTCTAACCGGTTTTGATGATTTAACAGTAGCTTGTAACTTGTTATGTGGTATTGATGTGTTGTTTGAATGTAGAAGAACAATCTTATGAGCTATGCTTTGTATCGTCTCTTGAAGCCAAGGATTAGTGATGGCCAAGCATCCATGTAAGGCAACTATCACTAACAAGTTAGCATGGTTAGTGGAGCAATTAATAGTTAGTACCATGAGTTTTCTTTTACTTTGTTTCAAAAACTATTTCCAAAATCCTTTTCTCATTTTTCTATCGATGTTTTCACCAGCCTCTTAGTTCAACTTTGTTTCATCTTCTTTTCTATTTGTTTTCCAACCACTTCTCTTTTATTTTCACATCGCCGCTTTCATCGCATCTCCTCGCCTACCATTTCTGAATTTCTTTTCTTTTCCTTTACTTTTTCTAATTCTTTAACAAAGAAGAATTGTTAACAAATGACGTGAATAAGAACTGTTAATGCTTCTATCGCCTCTTGTCCCTGTGGATTTGACTCGTTGAGCCGATGCTATAACGGAAGTATCGAGGGAACATTAGCACATACGAGCTTTTCATTGATTTCATAAAATACACGTTTTAAGAGTGCTTGTTCCGCCCCGATCAAGTTTTTGGCGCCGTTGTCGGGGAACGGGAATAGTTTTGACCTCACGTTTTTGTTAATATTTTCTTCTCTGTTTTGGTGTGCAGGATAATCTTTACAGGAGCTTAACATTGCAGAATAAACACTAGCTTTGCATCGCCCTACTCTAGAAAGCAGGGACCCAGCTTCTAAAGAAAAACCGCGCAAACGCGATATTTGCCGCGCCAACGCGGCTATTTTGTAACCATTGTGTATCTTATTGTGCTGGGATGTGTTAATTGTAATAGCTAGTGGATCTGTACTATTACTTTCCTGCTTTGATTGCCTACACACCGCAATAAACTAAAGAACTAAAATACGGTATTTGGACGCTTTTAAAACAGTTTAGATATTTACATTTAGGCACGTATTAATTCAATTCCAATATACTGTATTTTGTTTTGTTATTGTGATTTGGATTGAGGTGTACATATGGCATTGCATATAGCATAGGACAAACACGTGGGTGATTTATCGCTTTGTGTTATACTTTTATCTATATTGCACACTTGCACGAATTGAAATTAAGGGCAAAACCCATACAAGATAAGGTAGGGATTTCATCACCCTTCCTTAGCCCAAAAATCACTTCCCCACTCACACAACCCAAGCCCTAATAAAAATTGATAGACGTTGGCCCCTAGGGACATCTCAGACTCATTAAGAGATTGACCGAGGGTTGAACTTGTTTTGAATCTTATTCTTGTGAAAGCGGTGTCTAAGGTTGGGGATTAAGAGGTTACACGCCTCGAAGATACCGTGGTTTGGCGTAATTAAGGCCCGTTACTTACGCACGGATACCTCCCACCGTATTTTGCCCCTACTTGGCCGATTAGCTTGTGGTTGGATTCAAGCAATAACCTCCCCCGGGTAATCGACCGTTAGGAGTCGTCTAGGTCTAGGTCAACCCTACTATAGGCTTGGTTTTGATTTTTTTTTTCTTTTCTTTTTTGTTGTTTGTTCTTTCTTTTTTGTTTGTAATTGTTTGTGAAATGGAATTCAACAATAACAATTCTTTCAATCCGAGTATGAATCCATATTTCACACCGACCCCATTCAATTCGGATAATTCCAACCCGGTTTTTCACAATATAAACCAACCAAATACACCGGATTGGCCTTATCCGAATCAATACAACCCATACCCCCAATCTTATGACTATAATTTTTAAAATAATTTCAACTCTTCACAGAGTCAATGGGGATTCACCTCCCCCGAGTTAAATTTGCAACCTCCTTGTCTACCATGTCCACCTTATCCACAATTTACACGATATTCATTCCCCGATTTCGCTTCCTATACTCCTTTTCCTGGACCTCCCATTGAAGAAAAATCTGAGCTAGAAAAGAGTATAGAAGCCAACTTGCAAGAGGTCGAGTGACAACGTCAGAAAATATTGGCCTCTCCAATTTCACAATATTTTCAAGAGTCTTTCTCAGTTCCACCTCCTCATAATGAACAAACATCTGCCCTGGAAACGAGTAAAGAACTCTTGTGTGAGTCCAAGCTTCAATCTCAAAACATCTCGGACTCACAATCTTCACTATATTTTCAAAATCAAGATTCTTGTACTTCCTTTCTGGATCATTCACTTGAAGAAAAATCAACTCTAGAAAAGAGTATAGAAATCTTACAGGAGTCCGCATTATAATTTCAAAAATTTTCTTCTTAGTCTATTAATAAGTTGGAAACACAATTAAGTCAATTGGTCAACATTTATAGGAATGAGGAAACTCTCTCTTATCAACCTTTGACCAATCCAAATATCTCTAGCTCTATCAATTTGACCCATGACTCTTGTTGTTTTGGAAACAAAGATTCTTACACTCCTTTTCTAGAACAATCAATTGAAGATACATCACATCTAGAAAAGAGTATAGAAGTCTTGTAAGAGTCCGCACTACAATTTCAAAAATCTTCTGTCGAGTCTATCAATAGGTTGGAAACACAATTGAGTCAATTGGTTAGCATTTATAGGAATGAGAAAACTCTATCTTATCAACCTTTGACCAATTTAGCTATCCCAAACTCTATTGATCCGACACAGGACTCTTGTCATTTTGAAAATCAAGATTCAATTTCAGCACACCGACCTGAACTTGTCCAAACTTCAAATCCTATTGACATTTTGGCAAATTATCCTTTCTAAAATTGAACTTGAACATGAATATGATCCTGAACTTCAACTTGGTAATTCAATTTCACTTCCTAATTCAATATTGACTGAGGTATTTTTACCTGAATTCAGGCCTTTTCTCGTGTCAGTATTGGATCCAGTGCCAGCCCATTGTGAAATTGAATCACTAATCTTTTATGATCATCATATTGAACTTGACTAATTTCATACTTTTGAAAGTCCCATTGATAAATTGGCAAGTTCTCATTTTTATGGAATCGAACTCAATGAGGAATGTGACTTTGATCCTCAAATTTGTAATCCAGTTCAAATTCCTAAATCAATATTGACTCCTATTATGTTACCCAATTTGAGAAACATTTTAGAGTCAGTTTTGATTCGCATACCTATCATTCTTGAACTGAACTCACCAACCTTAGGAAGTCACATTCCATCATGGGGAAATGAATGTGGATTTGAGTTTCAACTTCTTGATTTGGACCCACTTCCTGAACCAATCTCGACTCCCGAACCTTTACTTGACTTAAGTCTTTTTCCTGAGTCGGTATTAGTTCCTGTACTTCCTGAGTCCAAATCAATCATTCCATTCTGGGACAAAGATTTTGATAAATTTGACTCTGAAATTATTTTGAAAATTTGAAAATTAGATAGGGTTAAATTTTAATAAAAATCATAAATATATACATTATTTTAGTGGGTTGTATTATAGAGGTCTCTGGTGGGTTCCTCTGAACTCCACGCACATTGGATTGGGTCGCATTTCGTGGACCAACCAGACCTCCACCGGAACCACCACCTTGAGGTAATTTTTCCTTCCCTCTCTATTTGTTTCATGCACACGTACATCATGATGCATTAAGGACAATGCATGAGATAAGTGTGGGGGAGGGTTTACTAACATAGAGTTTTTAGATTTTCTTTCTTTTACACTTCTTTTAGGATACTTTTAGAAATCTTCCCTTTTGTATAGAAATTTTCTCTTTGTTTAAAAACTTTTTGAAATAAGAGATAAAGTTTTGATCTATTTTTAAGAAAAATTAAGATGATCTTAGAAACTAAGGAAACCTCAATTGTGATATCTTAAACCTAGTCGAAATAATGAATCTTATTTAAAATTATAGGTTAAGTATAAAAGATTGGGGAGATAATTTTATCTTGAATTTTTTGCCTTAGATAGTATGCACTTCATACTTACACAATTTTTGGGATGGAAACAAAGACCTAAAATGTCATAAAGCAAAAATAAATAAAAATAATATATATATATATATATGGTATAAATAAAATATCACTTATTAAGCTGGATAATTATGCCTCAAGAAGCATGATTATTCACGCCTAACGGTGGTCAAAAGAAACAAATAAATCTCTCTTAGTTTTGTGGCTTTGTTTACTCGAGTCCTTAAACCCGAGGGATGTTTTCTCATCTGGTGCCCTAGGACCGTCTGGTTTGGGAGTCATTCGGTTAAAGGCTCGCTACATGGTGAACTAGAAAGCCTAAGAAAACTAAGGGAAGAAAAAGAAAAAAGAAAAATATATATATATAAATAAATGGCTTGATGGTTAGAGTTGAAATCCCAGAAATCTTCACTATCACAAAGTGCACATTATCTAGGTTTTACGAAAGATAAAATATTCAATCCAATTTTGAATTCTTACCTTAATGGAAGACAAGATCTTGCATAGAGACTAAGTTTAAGGAAGAATGATTTTTGGTGGACTTATGACCTTAGATCGCTTATATTTTTGCAAAAATATTTCGAAACCTTGTCTCTCTTTCAAAATGTATTTTCAAAATACTAACATCTATCTTCTTTCTTTATGAATTTTGTGGGTGCAATCCGCTGAAAACCCTCAGGAGACAATACTCCTCCTCTAGGGGTAACCTAGAGGTTTAACGGCTTGTTGCACACGCTCAGTGCAATCGCGTCACCTGCAAAAGTGGTGTAATAACATTTGTAGTATAGTTTTTCTTTTCTTGTTTTGCTCGGGACGAGCACAAGATAAGTGTGGGGGTGTGATTAGTCTACAATTATGCATTACTATATTGCATTTTCTCACGATTTATGAATAAAATGTCGGTCTAAACCGTGTTTTGGTCTCTCTTGCAGGTTAATCAAGAGTTTAAGGGTAAAGGAGTAATAAGAGCTTAATTAAACCCATTTTTGGGTTATTAAATCCGCATTACTTGGAGGCCAAGTAAGGGAACTTCTATAAGATGCATTGAATCTAGACTTTTGCGCATGTTAGACGAAGATTCGGACGAATATACCCGAAATGGAGTATACCAAGAAGGCCCCCGAAGCACCGCGCATCCCCGCACCAAAACCAGGGACTTCATTCATCCCCGCACCAAAACCAGGGACTTTTGTCCCTGGTATTGCCGCGGATCTGCGGCAATGTGGTGGGCCCACGCGTCGATTTTCGACGCGTGGGCCCGTCTCGTCTTCTAGAAGCCTATTTCGCCTATATAAACTCCTGCAGAGGTCCAGAACGAGGCAGTTTTTAATTTTAGGTTAGGATTTCTATGTTTTAGTGTAGTGTAAGGTAGGTGTTCTTCATTTCTTATATTTTGTATTTATATTTCGTTTTTAGATCTTGTAGTAGGGCTAAGAGATTCAGAGAGAGATAGAGAGGATTGATGTAATAGATGGTGACAATCTATGTAAAGTTGCCTCCTTTCTTCTCCATTGTAATCTTCTCCATCTTCTACATGATGCTTAGCTAACTTTTCTTCTCATGGCAATCTAACTACTAACCACTAACCATCTAACCACTTACTTGATAATCCACATGAATCTAATAGCCTCTACATGGCCTTACTCTTACAAGAGCCATTGATGGCTCATGATGATTGATGGATTCTAACATTCTAACATTTCTAACATGTAACCCACTAACTTGCTAACTTGCAATGTCTTCTTTATTTCATTCTCACCTCTAACCGGTTTTGATGATTTAACAGTAGCTTGCAACTTGTTATGTGGTATTGATGTGTTGTTTGAATGTAGAAGAACAATCTTATGAGTCATGCTTTGTATCGTCTCTTGAAGCCAAAGATTAGTGATGGCCAAGGATCCATGTGAGGCAACTATTACTAAGAGGTTAGTATGATTAGTGGAGCAATTTGTAGTTAGTAGCCATGAGTTTTCTTTTACTTTGTTTCAAAAACTATTTCCAAAATCCTTTTCTCATTTTTCTATCGATGTTTTCACCATCCTCTTAGTTCACCTTTGTTTCATCTTCTTTTCTATTGTTTTTCAAACCACTTCTCTTTTATTTTCACATCGCCGCTTTCATCGCATCTCCTCGCCTACCACTTTCTGGATTTTTTTCTTTTCCTTTACGTTTTCTAATTCTTTAACAAAGAAGAATTGTTAACAAACGACGTGAATAAGAACTGTTAATGCTTCTATCGCCTCCCGTCCCTGTAGATTCAACCCGTTGAGCCGATGCTATAACGCAAGTATCGAGGGAACATTAGCACATACGAACGTTTCATTGATTTCATAAAATACACATTTTAAGAGTACTCGTTCCGCCCCGATCAGTCGACCGACAGCCCTAATGGTCAGAAATCTGATCGTTAGCCGGTCGACCTGGTGGTCGACCGACAGGTTAGTTTTGACCTGATCTGGACCTCAATGGTTATATTTTAGAATTCCTATAAATATGAGTTCCTTTAGCCTGTTTCTTCTAAGATTTTTGAATGCCAAATTTTCCATCTTCTACAGAGTTTTTAACAAGTTTTCAAAACAAGTTTTTAGAGTTTTAATCTCTCTATCTTTATTTATTTCAAAGTTTTTAGAAAATCAAAAGAAAACAAGTTTTGAGATTCTAGTTCTTGTCTAAAATTTCTATATCTTATTTAGAGTTTTTTCAAGTATTTTCTTTGTGTTTTCTTTTTCAAAACACTTTGTTTTCTCACACTTGAGCTATCAATTCTATTCCTATCTTTAGGATCTTGTTTTTGTGAGAAAAATTATTTGTGGTCCTTTGAGATCACCAAGTGAGATTGTTTGTGATCTTTGATCTTTGTGATCACCAAGTGTATTTTTCTTTACTTTGTGCTTGGCTTAGTGTCCACCTCTTGTGTAGAGATTTGTGTATTGAGAGAGGAGTTGTGTACTCCTGGTGTTGAGTTATAAATTCTCAATGGAGGTCCCTTTCTGGAAGGTCTTATGTGGACATAGTAAAAATTCTTCTGTGTGAAGGCAGGGACTAGAGCAGTGGCTCGAACATCAAAACATATCTTTGTATTTGCGTTTGATCCACTATCTCTCAACTTTATCTCTCTAATATCTTGCATTGCTTTATGTTATTCATATTTATATGCTAGATATAGTTTGTGTGTGCACACACTCGTGTTCAACCAAGAGAGCTTTTAAAGTACCTCAACTCTTAGTCTAGAAGAATCTAGAGGAGTAGTTTCAGAGCCTTTCACAGGAAATTTGGGCTCACTCTCGGTTACACTTTTTGTGTTTATAATTAAGTTTTTAATTCCGCATCATTTGTCCTAAATTAACTAGTACACATACTCACACCCCTGTGTATTTCAATATTGATAAATATAAACTAAGATATGGACATAGCTCATTAGACTCCCCCCCATTTGTGCACATATTTTGAATATTATGTTGCAAGATGGAATCAAAATGATGGATGAGTCTATTAAGGATATTATGAGTCTCATAACATATCACGTATCCGTACTCTGTATTTTGAGAATTAATAAAAAAATGAATAATGATAATCGAATGTAATGACTATCTTGATCGTTTAAAATTTTTAAGAATTATTGTGATCCTGATATTACAAGAATTAATCGAGGAAATTGATTATTATATTTTGAAGAAATTAAGAATATATTATTGGATTATGTACATATGTTCATGAGTGATTTTCTATGACCATTAGATTACATATTGGATGACACTGACATCACCTGCACTACTTACATTTATAACTTGATATTGCTACCATTTACATTGTCCCGTGATCTTGATACACATTGAATTCACTATCTGACACTGATATTCTTAATGCTGATTCCTAATCCTGTTACACTGAGTCACACACCATCTTGTATTTGCATTGATTAATGAAATTAACCAAGCCGGCATAGAGAGTTGATCGTAGAACATATTCTGAATCAGTTGTTCTCTGGTGAGTTCAGTTTCTTTTCTTTACTTATTTTATTCAGATACAATTGATGATATTGTTTATGACTTTGATCCCTGCGCTTGGCTGTATATGCATATATGTGTGCTATCCTGTTTGTTATTGACAGCTTAAGGTATTCGTGGAAGAGATTTCACTCTTTATGAGTATATGTTGGTCATTATCACGTACCCGTACTCTTTAGGGAAGCGGGGCGTGACATTACGTATGTGGTTAGTAGTCCCTCTAGGATGCAATTTTTAATAGAATGGGACAATACTTTTAGTTGCCTACTAAGAATGATTAAGTTTAGATGTGCCCCACAAGGTGGAATATGATCTTGTGATGTTTAAGTCTATAGATTCAATCAAGATCTTAATTTGATGTTTAACTTCATCAAAAGACTCAAAGTCAAGTTTGAAGCTAATTAGTGTTGATTCAAGAACTCAACCATAAAGATCATATCAAGTACTCAAGAAGGATTCTAGCTTGAAAGAATCACGTTTGCATTGAGTTAATAAGAAGACAAAGTTCATATCGAGAAGAAGACTCTAGTTTGTAAGGATTTTTAGGTTTTTATAAAGTCTAAATTTGACTTGATTGTTCAAGCTTAACCCCCCCCCCCACCCCACACACACACACACACACAAAGTTTGATATTAATTTTCAAAATCAAAACCCAAAACTTTTGGTTTAATCCATTTAAAGCTCTAGTTTTTAGAAAAATATTTGTATATAGTTTATGTTTCAAAATGAATTAAAGTCTCAAAAAGAAGTTCAAATGTTTGTGATATGCGATGATTTTTTATTACACATATTTGTGCCATATAGTATTTATAAGAACTAATTTTTATAGATTTTATAAGAATTTATTTGAATTTTAAAAGGTTTTAAAATACAAAAAGAAAAAAGTTTTTGGGATGTGGCCGGTCGACCGTTTGATCGGCCTGCTGAGCACAATGCTCTGCCGGTTGATCGGGTGTGCACAACATGCATAGAGCACTCATCTCTGAGCTCGGTCGATCGAACGGTTGACCGCTAGCCTAGCCATGTTTGGGCAAGGGCCTGGTTGATCGATCGGGCGGTCGACCGCCAGTTCTGAGCTCAGATTGCGCTCAGACCCTTGTTCTGACCGGTCGACCGAGTGGTCGACCGAGTACGATGACTCTTTTCTCAGAGCCATTACCAGTCGACCGCTTCACTGCTAAAAGCAGCAGATTTCCTCAAATGACTAGTTTTTGAATTTTTGTGATTTGTTTTATATCCAAACTGCTAGTATTTACTTTATTTGGGTTTAAGCATATTTTTAATGACTGAAATTAGTCTCTAATGCTCTCATCTTATTCCCTATAAATCGGACTCATTGTAGAGAGTTTTTAAACCAAGATTCTCAAGCACACATTCAAGTTTAAGTTTTGAAAAAGTTTTTTAAAAAAAAAATCAAGAAAATAAGTTTTTGGGAAAAAATCAGTTTTTGAGCTACAAATTTCAATATCTTCTGAGAAGTTTTTTAAATAGTTTTCTCAAGAGCTTCAATTTTAAATTCCTATTTTTTTATCACACAAGCTTGAACCATCATATCTATCTATCCTATATGATTCTTGTTTTGTAAGAAATTCATAGTTTGTGATTTTTGTGGTCACCAAGTGATTGTTATACTCTCCTATTGGGTAGAAGATCATTTGCTTTGTACTCTTCTCTTGAGTAGAGGATTGGAGGTTGAAAATGAGGCTTCGTATCTTGTATAGATCCATTGTGTTTTCTTAGTGGAGATAGTAAAAATCATTCATTGCGGTGAAGGTGGAGACATAGAGCTAGTGGATTGAATCTCAAAACAAATATCTCGTGTTTGTGTTTGCTCATATCTATCTCAACTAAACTCTACTCATTCTTTTTTGTATCTTACTTGGTTATATTGCTCATTATTATATACTTGATATTGTTTACATGCTTGTGCTTGTTTGATCTAAGAAAGCAATTAAGCACCTCAACTCTATCATAAAGGAATCTTGAGGAGAAGTTCTAGAGTTCTTCACCGGGAATTGGGATTCACTTCTTAACTATCATTTGTGTATTGAGTTTTTATTAGTTAAATTTTTTAATTTTCACATTTAATTGGCTCATCACCTATTCACCCCTTCTAGGTAATTTTCAATATTGGAAGCAATGCAACAAAGGTTTGTTAATTGCATTTATATTGGATCCTAGTCAAAATCGGCTTTCATTGAGTATATTTACTCAAAAGCATTTGATAATGAGGTGATCAAGAAGAAGATTGAAGAACTTTCAAGATTTTCTGAATGAAATTTATATTCATTTTGAGGGCAACCCAAAGAAAAGAGAGTGTGGCTGATGTATCAAGCGGGAGAGTAAGTGAAAGATCAAACACTTATATTGGCTTGGGTAAGATAAGAGTCTCAAAATGCCCTGAAAAGGCAAAAATGAATGAGGTTGATAGTTATTTGGAAGAGAACTTACTTCCTCTGATGTCAGACACAAAAGTTAATGTTTTGAATTGGTGAAAAACAAATGAAACACACTAACCTATACCTTCAAAAATAGTTCGAGATATTTTAACAATCCTGGTGTCTATTGTTTCATCCGAGTCAGCTTTCAGTGCTGGGTATAGTCGTGTACTGGTATCGCAGTCAATTAAGCCTACAAACCATTTAGGCATTAGTTTGCACGCAGGATTGACTCTGCTATGAGTACTATATAGGTAGATACTTATTATATATAGTAAATTCATATATAATATTTTGTGTTTCAGTAAATATTTTTATGAATGTTAAATTACTAACTCTTGTGCTATCCAGATGAAAATGAAGTTTCTTCACCATTCAATTCTTGCATTTTGGATAAGGGGTTGTTATATGAATGCTTAGCTGAATGAATTTTGAGAAAAATTTGGTAATGTAATTTCTTTTTTCTTGTCATTCTCGTTATATAATTAAATTTTTCTTTCTCTATTACTATTAATGTAAAAACTAAAAAAAACTTCAAGAGCAACAAAGTACTCAAAACTCAAAGGTGAATTGACAAGAAACATCACATAAATTATTTTAGAAACTTTCAAACAGAGCTTAAATTTGTGTCCAGGAATAAAGAAAAAAATAGAAGTAGATTGTTAACATATATATATAAGTTAATATTGATTATTGACATACATCTATTTTGAAATCACCTAGAGGGGGGGTAATAGGTGACTAGCTAATCTAATAACGAATTAATGCGGAATTAAAACTATTTAAGCAAACTAAACACTATTATGCTAAACACACCAAGTATAACACAAGAGGTTAGCCGAATTCCCGGTGAAGAGCTCTGAACTATCTCCTCAAGATTTCTCTAGATAAGAGTTGAGGTGCCGCTATGGCTCTCTTGGTTGAATACAAGTCTGAGCAAACAATCCTAAGCATATATCAATTTAAGCACTAGTATATCAAGCAAGTAATGAATATGAACAATAAGAGCATGTAAGATATAAACATAATTGAGAGATAAAGAGCAATCGCAAACACGGGAGATTTGTTTCGAGGTTCGAGCACTCTTGCTCTACATCCCCGCCTTCAACACTATGAAGGATTTCTACTAGAATCGATCCCACCGA
Organism: Agave tequilana; assembly: GCA_038442645.1. Taxonomy (NCBI): domain Eukaryota; kingdom Viridiplantae; phylum Streptophyta; class Magnoliopsida; order Asparagales; family Asparagaceae; genus Agave; species Agave tequilana. Next base: position 48,168 of record JAVJIF010020130.1, on the reverse strand, counting down.
TTACTCGGTGCCGCAACACCTACAAGGAGTTCACACTAGAAATCTTGGACTCACTAGTCCCCTCACTTGTTCTCGCAAGAACAAACGCGCGCAAGCACATTAGCTTAAAGATAAGCTTCATAGGAGCTCTCCCTTAACTCATGCATAACAATAAACAAATCGATATTCAATAAAGTGCATAAAACTAAACAAATATATATGCATAAACAAGGTGAGAGAAACATGCATAAATCAAAAATTCTTCTCCCAAAAACCTTCTCCCCCTTTTTGTATAAACATTCAAAATCCTTCTCCCCTTTTTGTGTAAACATAAAATATAGAACATGCATAAACTCAATATATGCATAAACTCAATTTCTAAATATGCATATATATACTCAAAATCATTCTCCCCTTTTTGTCAATCAATAACAAAGGGGTGTAAAACAAATCAACAATAAAGATATATATATAGGTGATATACATTCATGAAGAGGAAGACGGTAAGTTAGCTTCCCTGCATACATGCATTTATATGAAAAAAGGATGACAAGACCCTAACTCATATAAAACATAATATACAATGCATAAGTAGAGATGTTAAGCTCCCCCTACACACGTGTACTACATAAAAAGAGATGTCAAGCTCCTCAATATAAGATATACTCAATATGAATCTATGTATAGAAGAGATGTTAAGCTCACCTTGCATATAGGCAACACATAGCAAAACATTTTTAAATCACTTTAAAGACAAATTTTGAATTTTCTTAAATCAACAAATCAAATTTTGAGATACCACTTGTAAGTAAATAAAATTTTATCACAAAATTTTTAAGATATCACAAGATTTTTGATACCAATTGAAATTGAAAATTTTTGATACCAATCGAAATTGAAATATTTGATACCAATTGAAGTATATTATAAATTTTGATATCAAATAAATGATAAAATATGAAGTATATTTTGATACCAATTGAAATACCAATTGAAAATAATGCATAAGCTTATTAAAATATCAATTGAGATACCAATTAAAATCAAGATTTAAGTCAAGCTTAGTATAAACATAATTTGTGCTTTAAACATGTAAGAATATTGTAATTCAAGCACAACCAAATCATATATATGTATGAAAATGAAAATACCAATTGAAATTGATATTATTTGAAACTTGAAGCATACATATACAAGAAAACATATATGAGCATACAAAAATAGAATTTCATGAAGTTTATGTGTATTACTCATAACTATCCACCTTATTCATGTACATGTTTAAAAAGATTTTTAATTTAGAATACAAGGCATGGTTGCCCAACTATCCTCCCTTTAAGGGTTAGTAGGGGTTTTCAAAAATAAAAGTTTGAATATATTTTTCATAATATGAAAACTCTACCCATTGAAGAATAAATAACTAGTTTAAAGTAATTTTTGAAAAAACTAGTTAAAAATTCTTCAAACATGAAAACAAAACAAGTATCCCATGAAGCATGCTAAAAACACAAGAGTTGACACTCGAAATCTATAAAGCTCAAAAATGTGCTCATAAAATAAAATCATGAGTAAATAAAAATAATGTGAGTGTACAAAGGTTATGTGATTAGCATATTCATGAAAAATAGTCAATGAGACTCAAAACAACAAATATGACAATCATAAAAATTTAATTTTCATAAAATTCAAACTTCAAGGTATGTGTATGTTTTATCAAAACTAAAAATATGCATACATATCGCAAACACAAAAGAATCCAAATGTAATTTGCATGAAGGCAAGTGACTCAAAGGTATACATGTATATTTATAAGTTTTAGACAAAATTAACACATACATGAAGCAAACATATACAAAAATAGGGAAAACAAGTGTAAATGAGGGAATCATCAAAACTATGTTATACATGTACATGTAATGAGTACAAATGAGTAATGAAGTACAAACATATAAGAATCAAATGTCGCACACTACTTGTATAAGTATAGAAATAAGTTTTAATGAAAACTACATTTAAACAAGCATTTACCTCATGAGCATAAAAACAAAATATGATCATAAAAACATGCTAAAAATTCTTAATGTAAAAGCATGTAAATAAAATAGGAGTTTAGAGATAGTTACCAAAACCACAAGCACTATTCTCTAAGTCTCCAAATATGGTGGTCTTTTCACCAAACTTCCTTGATAGTGATGCATCAATTTTATGTCCATCTAGCCCATGCATCTACCACCAAGGCACCAATTCTCTCACGTCAAGTGAGAGCCCACACCTACATCAAACATAAGAGGTGAGGATTTTGGTACTCATTTTCTTTTGAGTCCACGGGGGTTAGCATTGTTTGGAACCCAAATATTTTTATTAGTAAAATTAATATGGTTTTCCTGTCAATATAAAACTTTGCTAAATGACCTTTGCAGCCGCAATGTGTACATTTGTATACTTTAGTATGCACATGAGAATGAGAATGAGTGTAACCATGATGTGCAAAGTGTGCATAAATGTGCCGTGGGTGATGCGCATGAACATGTGGAGCTTGTTTCTTTTGAAACAAGGTCTCCAATCTATTATGATTGAATGCACAATTGCTTAGAGTTGAGCTCAAGCAATTTATTCTATTTTTTAAAAATTGAATCTTATTTTTATCAATAGTAGCATGAAAAGCATGGTGAGGATAAGAATCAACACTCTTTTTCTTTTTAGAAATGTTTTCTTTTTCTTTTGAAACCATTTTTCTTTTCAAAGAGTTGTTTTCTTCTAAAATAATTTTCTTTTCTTTTTTCACCAAAATATTTTATTTTTCAAAGAGGTATTTCCTTCACAAAGATCATTTAATTTAGAAGTCAAGAAAATATTATCCTTTTTCAACATATCATTTTCTTTTGAAATGCATTCCAATTTATTTTGAAAGGAATCTTTTTCTTTTAACATGGAATCAAATTTATTTTTCAATTTCTTATTATCCTTTTTAAGCAAGTCATATTTTTCAAGAAGTTGTTGACAAAATGAAGGAAGATCATCATATGACAAGTCAACATCCTCATCAAGCTCGGATTCAGAATTTATCTCAAGGGGGTTATCCCCTTAGACCATGTAGCACAAGTTGGAAACATCACTTCCATCATCCGAGTCACTCCCCGCATAATATTGCTTTTGTTCGCCAAGAGAGATTATAGTGTTTCATACTATAAAAGCCGAATCAAAGTTAGAAACCCTAGATAAATATTCATCATTTAGGGTCGACTTTAAAGCATGGATGGTTTTTGCATTAGTCTCAAGGTGTTTGCCATTTAAACAATAATAATCTTTAATAGTGGCAAAATAAACATGAATATCTCGGGTTTTGAGGTACATTGACATCTTAACTTTTCAAGTTTGGATGTTAAGAATATCAAAAATGAAAGGTGACATGAAATCCATGTGTGTGTATAAATATTGTGATTAGCCAAAAAAATAAGGATCTTTAACTCTAAGTTGTTAGACCCGAATCAAGAGCACCAAGCTCTGATACAAATTGAAATTACCTAGAGGGGTGAATAGGTGACTATCTAATCTAATGATGAATTAATGCGGAATTAAAACTATTTAAGCAAAGTAAAAATTATTATGCTAAACACACTAAGTATAATACAAAAGTGTAGCCAAATTCCCGGTGAAGGGTTCTGGACTATCTCCTCAAGATTCCTCTAGATAAGAGTTGAGATGCCGCTATGGCTCTCTTGGTTGAATATAAGTGTGAGCAAACAATTCCAAGCATATATCAATTTAAGCACTAGTATATCAAGCAAGTAATGAATATGAACAATAAGAACATGCAAGATATAAACACAAGTGAGAGATAAAGAGAGCAATCGCAAACACGAGAGATTTGTTATGAGGTTCGAGCACCCTTGCTCTACGTCCCCGCCTTCAACACTATGAAGGATTTCCACTAGAATCGATCTCAGCGGCTCACTCGGTGCCGCAACATCTACAAGGAATTCACACTAGAACTCTTGGACTCACTAGTCCCTTCACTTGTTCCCGTAAGAACAAACACACACAAGTACACTAGCTTGCCGAGGCCGCACCTCTACACCGAGCTCCCACAAGAACTTGAAACAACATGAACCCGCAAGTTTGCCTCCTCAAATACAAAGATGAACACTTGGTGATCTAAACACTTTGATCACCTAAAAACACTCTCACAATAACTCTCCTATAGGTTAGATATAGCAATGTAAAGCTCAAGTGTGTGTGAGAAAACTAGGATTGGTTTAGTGGTGAAAAACTCAAGAAATCTTTTTTTCAAAACACTCTTGAAAACTCTCCTTTTAATATAGAAGTATTTGACTCTAAAATAAGTGGAGATAAACACTTAGAAGTATAAGAAAAACTATCTTGAAAACTCACTTAAAATCTTATAGAAAACAGCCCAAAACAGCCCTATATAAATAGGCTCCAAAAACTAACCGTTGGGGACAACTCAACAGAACTTTCTGTTGTCGGTCGACCGCCCGGTCGATCGGCCAACGGTCAGATTTCTGACCGTTGTGCCATCGGTCGACCGGCCGGTCGATCGAGGCCTGGATACAGAGAGCAGGAGCTCTCTGCCGGTTGACTGGGGCCAGATCCAAATAGAGAGCTCTCTGGCGGTCGACCGGGTCGATCGACCGGCCCTCCAGCCAAACAAGACCGTGCACGTCTGTGCACGTCGGTCGACCGACCTCTGGCTTGGTCGACCATGTGGGCGACCGGCAGAAGGCCAGAACACAGGTTTTAAGGATTCAAAACTTGGTCTTTTTATCTTCAATAAAATCCCATAAATTCTCATAAATTCTATAAAAATAAGTTCATTGATATACTTTGACATACAAATATGTTTGATTAAAAATCAAAACATATTACAAATATTTTGAACTATTTTTGTAATATAGAAGTTTTGGCCTTAAACAAAAACCTATATTTTTCAAAAATGATTTTTTTCAAAACTTTTTCAAATACAAAAACAAGATACTCTAAACACTTTTGAAGCTTAGTGTGTATGGATATGATCCACTACACATATATGATGAAATATCTATGTTTTTGACAATAAACTCTAAAATAAATTTTGGTAAAACACATGTATATTTTGAATCTTAAAAACCAAACTGGTATTTTCAAAACGAAAACTCGTTTATGAAAATACATCTAAATCTTGTGTGTGAGTGTATATGTACTTGAGCAATCCACCAACTAATCTATCCTTACATTTTATCTAAAAATAAAATCTTAACACTTATAAACAAGACACAAGTTTTCTTGAAAATCTTCTCTTGAAGGTCTTCTTCTTCTTTTTGACTTGGACCAAACCTTGATCCAATGAGCTTGACTCCTCTTGAGTACTTGATGCAATCTTGATGCGCGAGCTCTTGAATCAACACGTGCTTGCTTCAAAACTTTGACTTTAAATCCTTTGTTGAAGTTAAGCACCAACTAAGATCTTGATCAAATATCTAATACTAATTAAACACAAGATCATTAGTACTATAACTACATGAGTTAATCATTATCAAAACTAGAATGATGGGCCTTCGGGCCAACATATTTAACATAAGCAAAGTGACATCTGCTTGAAGAAATCAAATATAGACTTTCTCAATTTATTTTACTTGAATACAATACTTACAACTTAGACATTCGTGTCATATTACATAGCTCTAGTTATAGCAGATTTCATATGACATATTAGTGCTACTTTCTCTATGGAGACTTGTTTTTACTGTCTCCATGACACTAGTATTAGTCATTTTTTCTGATTGACCATTCTCTATCTCTAAAGCTGCTTCTATGGGCTAATTCAGGGAAAGATTGCCATTTATTTGTTACAGTTACTTCTATCTGCAAGATAAAAAGGAAAGAATCGGCAAGTTCACTGAGAATAAGACTACTAATTGTAAAGACATCTCTGTTCTTACCTTTGACATTTGGCCTTTGCATCGTAGATCATGTCCATGACATGTGGCATGGCCCTACCCATCTCCTTCTTCTTTGTGATTCTTGTATAAACTTATTTTAGTTGTTTAATCATTCTTTTCTTTTATGAGATGAACTAAAACATGCTAATAGTAGGTTTTGTTCGATGCAGGTCAGGATATAAAAGTTCAATTGCCTGGCACAAGCATTTCAGGTGGCTTCTCTTGGACTGCTGACATTGCTGGGCAAGACTTGGATGTCAAAACTTATTGTCTGCGTTTAGGATTTGCTTGTGTTATGTTACTATTTTGTTCTCCTTATTCTGCTAGTGGAGAGAGAGATAGATTGGAGATTTTACACGTTATGTAGGCTGGGACTTTGATTTTCCTCTAGGTTTGATGATGCTTGTTAGATTCTAGATGTTATGTTGTTTATAATATTTATGTAGAGTGGTTGTTTGTGTTTTTTATTATATGGATCTTTAACCTCTATGTTTGATCACAATATCATGTTACTTTTAATTTGAGTGTGTCCTTGTTGGTTTATAATGCTTTGGCGAGCTCAAGTGAAAGTTTGTCCCTTCGATAATTCAATCCACTCTCATGCTTTTGCGGGGGACCAGCACAGTATGGGCTGCGCGCAGTGTTGTTTGGTGAGGGCGACGGGTGATCAGCCAAAATAGCTTCCAAGGTTTGGTACCATGATGTCTCATTTTTGACACACACTTGAGCGGTGAGCCATGAATGCACTCTAAAGGTCAAACTTGTTGGGGGTTACATCCTTCATTTAGAATTTGTACGCAGAAGAGTTGCTAAATTTAATTTCAGCACAAAGAAGATGACAAGAGGATTATAATCAATGCTAAAACACTAAAGCGGAGTCTGTATATAAAAGTTATGAAGATTTTAAGTTTTACGAGTATTACAAGGCATCATGAAATACAAAAACAGAGTTTTTTTTTTCTTTTTCCCCCCTCTTCTGAGAGAAACAGTGGTAAAGTTCTTCGCGCTTCATTCAAAAGATTTCAAAGAAATCAAGTACAAAGAGAAAGATAACGAATGCATAAAAGCAACAATTTTTTTATGTTTTATTATTTTTTTAAAGAAGACTTTGTTTTAAGTTTGAATAGCTTTAAGACTCTTACGATAGAGATAAGTAAAACCTCTTATCAATAATTTGTAATAGATATTTTATTCTAATAAGATTCTAAGGGATTTTTTCTTGTTCTCTCTAGTATTTTAGGGATTTATCGTCGGTTGATAATGCGATAGCTGCCAAAGACCACTTCCACTGCACCAATTGATGTCAAAGCAAAGGATCTCTCTTTGATACAAAGAAATATCACTAGAAAAATTAATAAATAATTTTCCAATCATTTATATACCTCTTAAAGTTGAAATAATTGGTATGAAATATTTATCATGAAAAGAGTTTATAAATCAAGACAAATTAAAAAATTATGGGTTTGAAAATTTTGAATAAGAAAAACAATACAATCATATTAGAACTCTAATAAATCAAAATTGTCATAAAGCCCATCAAATTAGAATCTTAATCTCACAAAGGATTAAAAAATATGATATATTATATATTGTAATTAAGATTCTCCTTGACTTCTGGAAAATTGTATTTATCTTCTTTGATTCCATGTGTTTGAATTTTTCATATGCATATCATGTGCATCCACGGGCTGTTTGGCTAGGGGGGAAAGTGTGGAAGCGAAGAAGTGAGGAAGTAGTAATAGTTCCCTTTGAAACTTCAGAATTGGTTAGTTAGTTTTCTGGTATTTGGATGTTGATGGAAAGTGTGGTTTGAAAAATGTTATGACTTTTCTGGTATTTGGATTGTAATGTGAAAGTGAAAGTCAAAAAATTGACCACCAAGTTGACCGCAAAATAATATTAAAATAAAAATTAGATTGTAATTAGAATACAAGTGAGATTTACATAATCACAAAATTAACTGTTTTGAGCTACAACTTATTACAAATGAGATTTACATGACCACAAAATTAACTATAGCACCCTGAAAGTGAAGAAGTGATTGTGTAAAAGGGGAAAGAGAAAAGGAAAAAGAGTTTTCTCATTTTCCTTTTTCGGTTTTTGGATAGATAGGGAAGTGAGCAATTATACTTTTCCATTTTCTTACTTCCGCCTACTTCCTTGCAACCAAACACGCCCTTAATATAAATATAAATATTATGTAATATGGTTGGTTTAGCTAAATAGTACCTTTCCTTAAAAGGTCAAGATAATTTGTCAACAATTGTGCCGTATTGGTCGAGTCTAATATTTGAAGGAAAACAAAACAAGATGGAACATAAAATATAGGAAAATTTTGCTACAGCCACCTGCTTCCCTTTATAATTATACAAAAAACCCATCCTCCTATTTTTATTCGCTACAGTCTCATACACTTCAGCATAAATTGATTCATTTCAACCACCACTTCTTTTATATATTTTCAATTTCCCTTTTACCCTTCCCCGTCGTCCCCAACATTGCTTTTCCCTCAACTTTGACCGGACACAGAGTAATTCGCGGATCGACCTGCGTGATCAGGTTATCGTGAGGGTTGGAAGGGAGGCGGGGAGCCCCCTCTCGGGGGTCTCAGGGGGTGGAGCCCCCAGACCAAATTTTTTTAAGATCGATCTTTTGTAGATCTCGTTTGTTCGTGCTGGCAATGAGTTTTCTTTGTGTTTTGATTGATCTGATTTTTTAGAACTGGAAAGTATTGGATAGCATTTGATGCCAACAAACGAGGGTCTATTAATGATGGTGAAGCTGATATGAGGACTGACTCATGATCACCGTCCTCTGTGAAGCCTACGACTATGGTCACAATCCTTTATTAGAAGACTGCAACTTTGATCGCACTCTATTTATTAATTGAAAATTAAGGCATTCTGGGAACATCGATCATTGTCGTAGTCCCAATATAGATTGGAAAATTGTATTTTTGTGAGGACTGCAATCATAGTCACAATCCTAATAAAGATCAAAAAATAAGACATTTTTGTTAGGATTGTGACCATAGTCGCAGTCCTGACAAAGAGGACCGTGAATATGATCGCAGTGCTATAGACACTCAGAAATATGACATTTTTGTGAGAACTGCGAGCATGATTGCAATTCTAACAAAAACTCAGACATATGACATTTTTTAGTGAGGATTGCGATCATGTCACAATTCTCTATATACCAGCAGTCTGCATTTTCAAAGCGGTCCGCTTTTTTTGAAGCAATTACTGTGGGATATTTGCGTCTTTTTCTGCTAAAGAGCACTTATGTACTTGATATGCGGGTGCAGCTGATAGGTTTAAAAAAAGAATTGGTGGTGAACTAAATTATGAAGCTAAGTTTTTTTTCCTAATTATGCTTTGACATAGAGGCTGTAGCGAAATCCCCCATATACAGTCATATAATTTTCCTGTTATGTAAAGAAATCTTGGAATACTTCATAAAAGCATTGGATTCATATTCTGACAAAACAAAATAAAAAATCTTAAGGTTTAAAATTGCATATAAATTCTTCATTTCCTGGTGGATTTGGATCCCTTACTGGACCTTAAAGTTTAAAGGATTTTGGATCCAACTTGTTGCCACCCCTAGATTCAATTACTGACATAAAAATCTTTTAAGATTTTGGATATAAATTATAAAAGATTTCCATCAATCCATGAACATCATTGAAGACAACCAATTCTAGTTCTAACGAATAAGATAGACATCTCTTATACTCTGGGTGAAAATCTTATGTTCTAAACTTGCGGTCCCTATAATGAAAATTGTAAGTTTTGAAATTTTACTATAATTGAAAGCTATAGTTAGATACCCTTATTTTTAGATATCCTTATCTTAACTTATTTTAATACTCATTTTCTTATCTATCTACTCTCTCTCGTATCTATATATTAATGTAATTGCTTTATGAATACACATACAGAAATCTTTTTCCTTTCTCCAAATTATAATGGTATCAGAGCCAAGTTCCAAAACTTTCCAAATCTCAAATTCTCAAATCTAATCTAGAGCTCGGATCTGACATCGCTGTCGGATCCCTCGTCTACTACTTCCCTAAGGGCCACACCGAGCAGGCCTCCTGCCCCCAACTTCAATACCTTCCTCCTCCTCCTCCTCCTTTGAGACATGGTTATTATCGTAAATGATCTTATTGCTATTGTATATCTGAAGCGACATCTTCAATCTAAGTTTGAAATGAAAGATTTGGGTTTTCTCAGCTATTTTTTTGGTATTGAGATTGCCTACTCGTCTCGTGGCTATCTCCTATCTCAACAGAAGTACATTACTGATTTTCTTAAGTGTGCCACCTTAAGTGATCCTGCTACTTCTACATCCTCATCTGTTTCCACGCCTACAGAGCTTCATCTCAAGCTCAGACTCAATGATGATACTCTATTATCGCAACCTACATGGTACCGGGAACTGGTGGGATCTTTTATATATCTTTCTGCTGCTCGACCAGATATTTTTCAGGCTGTTCATGTCCTCCAATTAGTTTGTTAGTGCTCCTACATTAGTTTATTATGCGGCATTATTTCGTGTGCTTCGTTATCTTCAAAGCACCATCTCTCGATCATTGTTGTACAGTTCTGATTTATCTCTTTCTCTACAAGCTTATTCTGATGCTAAAGGGGTTGATGATCCTAACACACGCCGCTCCACCACAGGCTTTTGCATTTTTCTGGGTTCCCCTCTCATTCTTGGCGTAGCAAGTGCCAGGATGTTATGTCTCGGTGCAGCACCGAGGCCGAATACCGTATTATGGCTGATACTACTTTAGAATTTTGGTGGTTACATGACCTCTTGTGCGATATGGGTGTCTCTGTGGTTGCTCCAGTTCCCGTGCATTATGACAATAAGAGTGTCATTGCTATTGTCTTCAATCCTGTATTTCATGATCGCATAAAACATATTGAGGTCGATTGTCATGTTACTCGTCAGGAATATGAAAAAGAAAAGATCACTCTTCCCTATGTTCCATCAGGAACTCAGTTGGCTGATTTATTCACCAAGTCACAGACCTCAATTAAGTTTCGCGAGATTTTGCTCAAACTCTCGATGTTTGATCCATAGTGAGTTTGAGGGGAGTGTTAGATACTCTTATCTTTAGCTATCTTTATCCTATTGTTGATACCCTTACCTTTAGATACCCTTATCTCATTGCTCATTTTTTATTTATCTACTCTCTCTTGTATCTATATATTGATGTAAGTGCTTTATGAATAGACATACAAAAATCTTTTTCCCTTCTCCAAATTATCAAAAGCAATTCAAATTTTATTTGGAAAAAAATCTTGCTCAAATAACAAGGTTATTTACCCTTTTATTTCCTCCAGTTGATAGTATGATACGGCAAAATATTATTTGTTTGAGTATTCTTCGGTGTATAAATGACAATGAGTATTATACGAGTATTCTAATGAACTATTGGAGATAGACGTGTATGCACAAAGAATTTTAAATTTGTAATATTATGTATAATACGTGAATTATACGACTATTGAACAATAAATATCAGCTTTCCACGATCCAACTCGATCAATCTAACATCGACCCATGCTGTATCAGATTCGGACCGGCATATAGGAGCACCGGAGTTTTACGTGAATCAATATCTGGGCCGGGCTAACGTCCAATTCTGGCCCATGGATCGACCTTATCCCGTCCCGTGCTGATTCTCAAGAAAGGGCCAAACTAAATTTCTTCAACAAGTTTGCATCGCTTAGCTAGATGCAAGCTAATCTAATGAACTTGGGTTAAAAAGTACAATATGTTTTACAATTTCACTTTGTTCTGTCTCCAAAGTTAGAAGACAACTTATCATTTGATTCAGTGCTCCCTCATTGCATTTCAATTTATTGTTTCAAATTCGGGCTTTATGATAAGTCGATGATAAAGGCTAACTTGAGAATTTAGCATTTCTTGAGTTCATACCCCGGTTTCTTTTAGGCCCATCTGTCCAGCCCAGTCTCATTCCTTCAACAGCCCAACTCTTCTCATTTGTGAGACACATTCTTAATTATTATTTCTTCCTTCTTTGTTAGCCGTTATATCTCTAGTCTCAACTTGTATCAGCGCAATTTGCTTCAAAACTTAAAATCAATAACATAACTATATTCCACAAATTTATAAAGCGTTTAACGACCAATTTACACACACAAATATAACTCACAGATATATATGTAGTATAGTTATAATTTCATCCGCATGGAAGGCCCAAATTGCCCTTCTCAGCTAATCCCCCAACCCTTGATTCACAGAATGCCCACTCTTTACACTCCGGGACATTGTAGGAAGAAAAGAATGTCACACTGCCCTCCTCTCTCCATCTCTCTTGTACACGAACAGAGAGAGAGAGAGAGAGAGAGAGAGAGAGAGGCAAATACACGGTGGGGCTCTGTTACAGTGTACCCCATGCATTTGGACGGTCGGATGGCGATCACAGTTGACGCCCGTCGGGACATCCGGCGGCCAGCTTTGCTCTCAGGTCCTTCCTCAGGATTTTGCCTGATGGCGCCTTCGGAATGGCCTCGACAAAAAATACCCTGTGGATCCTCTTGTAGAAGACCACCTGCCATGGATCAAGAACAAGAATTGAGTTTGAGTTTAGAAGCAGTACACACTTGCAATGACTAAGCCTAGATGTCAACGTTTCAAGTCTTGACCTTGATGTTTAGAATTGATCTTAGTTCAAAGTTTTTGTATGTTGGGCCCTTATTTAGTCCCTGAGCATGTGTAGGATTTTAGTTCATATATTGTAGTATGCTTGGTATATTTTTTTTTCCCCTTGACATTTACCTGTTTGGAGATGTATTGCTTGATCTCATCCTCTGTGATCTCAGAACCATTCGATCGCACAACAAAGGCCACAGGAAGCTCTCCAGTACTCTCATCTTTCAGGCTGAGATGATCAAATTATGCCAGTGAGATTCAAATTGAATGAAGCCGGCACTAAACACAAATAAAGTGCAGCTACACCGAACTAATCAAGTCTGTTTCTACTTACGAGACAACTGCTGCATCGGCGATGTTAGGGTGAGTGATGAGCATGGCCTCCAGCTCAGCGGGTGCCACTTGAAACCCTTTGTACTTGATGAGCTCCTTGAGCCGATCGACGATGAAAATTTCATCATCGTCGTCGACATATCCAACGTCTCCAGTGTGGAGCCACCCTTCTTTGTCGATGGTCCGTTCTGTGGCCTCCGGATCATTAAGATATCCTGGACCAATATCATTTAGTTAATTACTGAATTGATAATCACAATCAGGGCACTTGGAAACATTTGATGTAAAGGATAATTGATGAGCAGAGAGGGCACTCAATAATCCCACTCTTTCGAAACCATCAGCGAATGCTGGTACCTGTGATCTGAAAAAGCTTTTAAAAGAAATGGGACGCCAACAAAATTGTTACAGTCAAGCTTGCTTTGAATCTCAACACATACAGTGTAGGCCACAGTGCTAATTTTTGGCTCATATTTTTTTTATAATTAAATAATGATGGAATTTGCGATCTGTTGACAGAATCCTAGATTTTTGCAAGTGCAGTAATGGGCTACGAGACAGTGTTGGACCTGAAAGTGACGAGTCTCAGGGTTGAGATGCCTTCAAAACTGAGCCTCAACTTGTTTAGGTCTTTATATGTGCATTAATTCCTTAATAATAGTCGAGCCACCAAATTATGTGGTTGATGACAGTAAAATCTAACTCACTAGTAAATACGACAGGTTATATTATGGGAGATCTCAAGTTCAACGAAGAATTGGTGACAAGCAATGACTAGAAAAAAAGAAAAGGGTTAATAAGTTTCATCTTGAAAAAGCTACGGTTTGTGTGTACATATTGCTGTTGGTGGGTGTAGGTGAGAAGCAATGGCCTCAACTGAGAAGGAAATGCTACTCAAAGGGAAGTGGTTTGGTGGACAAGAACACCAAACCTAATCGTCCTCGCTTCGTCTACTCAAACTCAACCATCACAAAAACAAAAGAGTAGTCAACCCTTTTTTTTGAATTTTTTTTTTTTTTTTTCAAATGTTTGTGGTTTGGTACAACTGCCTCCCTCTGTGATTTCCAGTTTCGATGGCAGCTTGGAATGATTGTGAGATTGGTGGCGTAGATTTCTTCATCAACATCCTCTACTTGGTTTTGACCCTTCACCCTTCAAATAATGTCGTCATGTTGCTTCCTTTCTAAAATCTTGTCTTTTTCAAGTGGGATCCTTGTTATCTCACCTCATCCATTAAATTATTCATGTGCCTACTTCATTATAATGTTTTAGTTCGGATTGTTAACCAGCTGTAGACTCTAATCTCTCAATCCTAATGACATCTAAAATATACTAGTTTTGGCCAAGGACAGAAGTTGAGGAGTCGCGTCAATGAAAAACTAGAGAATGACACTCTTGGCTTAAATTAAGAAGCTGGAGAGGAACTCGAAAATATTTAGTTGGACATGTGAAATGGGACAAGAAAGTCACAGATTAAAGGTATTAGGTGAGAAAGACTCACCTTATATTAGAGAAAAGAAAATTAATCTAAGAAGTTATGCAATCAAGAAAGACTATTTCGGTTTAGAGAATATTTAAGAAATTATTTTTTATACTTTTTATTTTTAAAGAAAACTGTAACCATATATTGAATCTATTTCAGACCTCTCATAATTTAACTCTCACATTATCACTGAGACTTCAGTCTGATGCAGTGATCACTGGATTAATGAATTATAACACGATATCACTGCGAGAAAGAATAAAAGATATAAATGAGAGAAGCATATGTACCTTTCATGATCTGGTTGCCCTTGATGCAGATCTCTCCTGGTTGATTACGAGAGAGCGAGAAGCCAGTATCAGGATCAACAATTTTGAGCTCAGCATTTCTGACAACTGTACCGCATGCCCCCGATTTCACCTCAAATGGTTCCTTTGCAAACGCTAGGCACATGGAAAGAACTGGTCCTGCTTCTGTCATCCCGTAGCCCTGTGCAAATTTATGAAACAAATTAATTCCTGTAAAACGATCAACTGATTTTTTTTTTTTCCTTTTTTCTTTCTGTTTTGATGTAAATTGTTTCATTATGACTAATTATTCGACTGAATAATATTACCCGTATGAATTGAGGCAAAAGATGAATTGTGATAAAAATTGCTTTAATTCTAGAGAATGATTAATTCTCTCTGGAATGATTTTGGGGGCAGTACAGTGCGTTGAGCACTTTTAGCAACGTTCTCATCTTCTCCCTTTTTATTTCTAAAGAAAGTGATGATTGTTTCTTCTTCTTTTTTTCTTCCTTTTCTCTCTTTGGCCTCAAAAACTACAAAATCTATTAAAATATGTAGGGATGGCCAAACCAGAAATCATAATTATAGATATGGAGCAAACATAGATAGATATATACCCAAATTGTATAAGCAATAATGCAAGCAAGGTGATTTATGATTCATCAATATGTGCGATTTCAGCTAGAAAACTTTTGGTGCTTTTTCGAGATAGAGATTTGTACTTAATATCTCATCACTATCACTACTTGCTTGTGGCCACACTGGTCCAAGTCAATCTCGTTTCCGAAATTTTTGACCAAGTGATAAAACACCAACAAATTGTCCCACAAAGTCCAAAATTTCTTTTTGTCAGTTTTAATTTCGTAATAATTCCACATATTCATATTAACTAATAAGTTCGTTACACACAAAGACATCTTAGACAAGTTCTGAAACAAGAAACCGAGACAGGACCACGTCAACTCTGAAAAATCTCCGTCCTCAGCTACCCCACATTAATTCATTGCAAATGGTTGTTGAGGGCCAGCTGAGCTCTGTTCTCCTACTTATATAATCCATGCACTAAAAGGTCATTATCATAACATCCAAAGACCTAAATCCAACCAAATTATCTAGATGAACAAAATTACCCAACCAAATCCAACAACCCATCAAGACTTGGCCTAACCTTAATTAAAGAGTAAAATTCAGTTAAGAAAAATTCAACGCTTTCTTGATTTTTGAAGTGATGATTTTATGAATTATAAGACTGGACTACCGTTTTTGTACCCAACACTTTTATGACATGTGAGCTTGTTTCGTTGCTCGCCAGTTTTTATACTCTTGAGTTAGACTTGAAGTAGAAATTTTGACTGGGATTTGAGAAGTAGAGAGGGATTTTGAGTCAGAAAAGAAGCAATCCACGGTAAATTACCTGCCCCAGCGTGGCATTAGGCATCTTCTCCCTGAGCCTGTCCTCCAGGTCCCGCCCCATTGGGCGGCGCCGGACATCACCATCCTGACGGAGGAGAGGTCGTACCGCTCCACCGCCGGGTTCTTCGCCAGCTCCACCACGATGGGCGGCACGAATGGCGCGATTGACACCCCGTGCTTCTCCACCAGCTCCATCAGCTTCACCGTGTCGAACTTCCTCATCAACAGTATTGCGCAGCCGGCCCTCAGCCCACAGAGCAGCACTGAGTTCAGCGAGTAGATGTGAAACAGAGGCAGCACGCACAGCACCACATCCTCCCTCTTGAAGTGCAGGTTAGGGTTCTCTCCGTCCACCTGCTGCGCCACGCTGGTCACCAGCCCGCGGTGCGTCAGCATGACACCTTTCGGAAGCCCCGTGGTCCCCGACGAGAACGGCAGCGCCACGACGTCGTCGGGCTGGATGTCGACTTCCGGCAGATGGGTTTCGTCCGTGGAAGTCAGTTCCGAGAAATGCATGCATCCCTCCGGAACTGGCTCGTCGATGACCACGGTCCTCACCCCCAGCTGCCGGACCTTGCTGACGGAGCAGGACTCGGTGACGACGAGGGTGGCCCCGGCGGCCGTCGCCTGCTTGTGAATCTCGGCGGGGGTGTAGAAGGGGTTGGCGGTGGTGGCGGTGGCGCCGAGGAAAGAGGCGCCGAGGAAGGAGAAGACGAACTCCGTGGAGTTGGGGAGGAGGAGCATGATGACGTGGCCCTGCCTGACGCCGAGGCGGTGGAGGCCGGCGGCGACGCGGCGGGAGGTGAGATCGACCACGGAGTAAGGGTAGGTCCGGCCGGTGGCGCCTTCGATGAGGCAGGGGCGGTCAGCGAGCTCGGCGAGGCCCTCGAAGCAGTAGGAGTGGAGGGGGAGGTGGTCGGGGACGTAGATGTCAGGGAGCTTCGAGCGGAAGATGGTGGCTTTCTCTGAAGGAATGGAGCCCATTGTATTAATGTCTTGTGGAAGAGAAGAGATGAAAAGTTTCAGGGCTTGTGTTGTGTTGTTAACAAATCTTCTCCCTGAATTGAGAAATGGCAGGGGAGAGAGGGTAATATACTGGTGAGAAGAAGGTTGGTGAGGCTGGTTGGGGACGTGGAGGGAATTATGGGAATTTTTTTGGGTAAGAAAGGGAGAAGACAAGTATAATGTGGGTTGGGTTTTGTGTGTGTGTGGGGTGGGTTGGGTTTGGGGGTGGTCAAAACCGAACTGAACCAAACTGCCCGAAACCCGAAACTGTTTTGGAGGGGATTGAACCTGGTCAAAATCAGACTGAATCAAATTGCTCGACACCTGAAACTGATCGAACCGATCGAATTATTATGCCATGCATTATCAAGGGTGATGTCATCACATGTATTCTCTGCAGCTGATTGACCGCATTGGTTCTATATCTTGTGGTTAGGTTTTCTCTCATGTTTTCAAAATATTTGATATTACTTTTTGGTATTTGGGTCCCTTATTTGGATCTTTACGGTACATTTTCATGCGTGCTTCTTGAAAATATGAGGTTGAGGTCGTTAACAGCTTTCCCATTGCTAGAACTTCTCAACAGCACTATTATATGAATTTGTATCATTCAGTTATAATGTACAGAATGACATAAATATATATTATCTTTTCTTAGTGAAAATATGTATGTCTAATGATTTTTTTTTTTTTTGGCTCCTTCATGTAAACATAAATATATTTGTCAAGCATTTTGTGTTTTGAATTAAACTAGAACCTAACAATTAGATGTGTTTAAGCTCCTTCATTGTCACATAAATTATAGCCTATTTCGATTTAGAAAAATTGACAGAGATTTTGCTACCATTAAATAATAAATTGTTTGGATCTATGAAAGATATGCTAGGCTTGTACTATCAAATCTCATGTCTCATTTGACATGGAGTAAATATCCAAATTATGAGTTTAAAATCAAATGTTCCAACGCTTATCTTATGTATATTCTCCAAATTGCAAACGGTGAATATTTTTTGGAATTATGTTCTATAAACTCTGCTTTATTGTTTGTCTCGTTTGTATAGGTTTCATACTTGGATGAATTCAGATGTTTGAAATTTGAGGGAATTGTAATCCTAAGATTGTAGTGTTCCTCAACATTCTGTTGAATAAAAAAGAAACTACTTGTTTTATAAACCAAATTAGCCGTATCAAATCGAATTGAACCGAGTCGGTCCGCTTAGCTTCTGTTCTGTATCTTGTTCGGTTCAGTCAGTTTTGCTAAAATGGGCAAAACCGAATCGAACCGATGGATGCTCACCCTATGGCAGGAGAGAGACTCGAGTGATTACACGTCGGCTTTCACCTAACAAGCAAAGGGAAGGGTTCAGGCTTTGCGGGCGCGACCGGAGAGCGCATTACAAATTTTGAGCCCGGTCCGGACCGGCCCTGGTCTATTTCTACCTACCGTTGACCTGGGCCGGGCGGGTGGCGTCAGCGCGATGTCATGTCGCCTTTGGTGGGTTTCGGGTGTTCTGTTGGGGTGGGGACGGACTCGCCGCTTTTGGGATCGGGCTCCGCTGGCGGTTGACGATGTTGCGCCACGTTCAAATCGTTGAGAATTTTAAATGGACCCGGGGGACGAACCCACGCTTTTGTGCCCGTTGTGGGGCCCGCTGGCGATCATGGGCCGAGGATAATGCAGAGCTAGCGCTGGCAGCTGACAGTTTCCTGTCGCAATCCGCAAGTTGTCGTGGTCTCACCTACCGCCGAGGCGCCGATCACACTGTTGTGGGCCCCAATAAAGAGACGAAGGGGAGTGGGCGGTGGTGGAGCATGCTAATCCACGAACGGAAGGTTTTATTGTCCCCCAGCCGCTGTTACCGGCCGGGCCCGAAACGGGTTGAGGTTGCCGGACCAGCCGGCCCAATGCAACTAAAGCACCATGGAACGAGACCCAGAATGGGACTTACGAGCTAGTTGTCCGGGTGTAAACGGGTCCGGTTGGGACTCGGGCTAGAATGGTATATCTTCTTTTTATTGAATTTGGGTTGGATTTTAATTTTACAGAGATTTCTACAGGGACCATTTGAAACTATTTTTTTTATTTTCAAATGATAATGCAATTATATTATGGGACAATTTACAAAATTCCTACTTTTTGTTATTTGTAATATTATAAAGTTTTGACTAATTTTATTAATCTTCATTAATCTACAAGTTTTATGATCTTTTCAGGTTTGTCATTGGTTTTCCTATGAGAAAGGATCTTACTTGAATGTGGGTTTTCGTTTTCGTTTTCGTTTTCGTTTGATTAAATTCTTTAGTTTCATTTTTTTTTTAAGTTGAACCCAATAAATTATTAATCAGTTGGATCAGATTTTGAGTGTCTTTACAGATTTTCGAGGATTTGGATGTGCAAAGCCTATGGATTTAGACGCATGGTCTAGAATTTTTCCATACAGATTTAGATCCCCACCATTGCATTTATACAATGGATGATAAACATCCTAGATTTGTTGGATTTATATGCTTGTGCGAGAAAATTTGAGTTTCTCTCATACTAGTCCCATATTTGATGGGCCAAGGGAGGTAGAGTGATTTAAATACAAACTCCTCCAAAGGTTATTGTTATAGATCATGGGCTATAGATCGGGCTTGCCACACATGCGTGCATCGTGTATGTGTGCAAATGCATATTTCTGTTATGATATTTTTGGGATTTTCTGTTGACTTTGACCCGATCTAATAGGATCTGATATCGTGTATCTCAACCATATGCACATTAGTAGATTCTCACAGGGGCTGTTACAACCGAAGGGTGTTCTGCAATAAATACTGCTCTATCTCGCCTATATTCTTAGTATAGGCTGGACACTAAATACCCGAAGCGAGTCATAGTCTTGAGCAATTTTTTTCAACTAAACTTTCAAATGAGTTTTACATTCTATCGCAGACGAAAACAACCTGTTAATGAGACGGCGAGCATATGCTAATGTCTAGCTCAAATTTTTTATGATAATCCGACGTTAGATAACAGGCAACGAACTTACTCCAGCAATGCCCTGTTCTTCCTTTTGGCCACCCCATTTTTTTGTGTGTTTCTCTCATTGTGAAGTGTCTTTCTATGCTCTCATCACGATATAGTTATAGAAAAAGATCGCTAGTGTATTCTCCACCATTGTCTGAATATAGTACCTTGATCTTTTTTCCTTTATTCTTCTTCATATTCTTTTTCGCTCCACAGACAACTCTAAAATTTTTCTTTTGTGCTTCATGGTATATACCCAATATTGAAGGGAGTAATCATCAATAAAAGATACAGATTAGTGGTTACCTCTAATTAATGTCGTCTTCGTAGGTCCCCCAACATTTGTGTGAACATAAACAATAATCTCCTCGGTGCAATAAATCGCGGTGTCGAATTTCACCTTGGTCTTCTTTCCGATACGCATTGCTTATAAAATTTCAATTTACAGGTCTTGGCACCTTGCAACAAACTTTACTTTGTTGAGCTTGCAAAGACTTTTCATCTACATGTCCGAATCTCATGTGTCTTAGTTGGGTACAATCCTCATCTGAATCAATAGAAGTCGACACTAGCCCGATAACCGTATTACCCTTCAAGTAATAAAGGTTATTGTGTCGGACGCCCTTCAATACCACCATCGAGCCTCTAAGCATTTTGAAAACACCATCTCCACCAGATATCTCTAGACCAATGCTTCTAAGACACCAACTGAGATAAGATTTTTCTTCAATTGAGGTGCACATTTCACTTCCTTTAATTCCTCCACAATCCCATCAAAATCTTGATAAGGACTATATCTATTCCTTCTATGTTACATGGATGATCATCACCCATGACGACGAAACAACCATCTAACTACTCGAATATAGAAAACAATCTCAATTGGGACACACATGATAGGTAGCACATATATCTAGAATTCACTCAGAATCACCTGGGTAACCAATAGTAAGAGTAGTGACTGAGAACGAGAATCTGAACCTGCCTGTGAAGTACCACAAGCTTGACCACCTGTGTTAGATTTGTCTCGGGTTTTGACTCTTTCTCCTTATCCTTAATCTTTAGACAATTAACCTTCTAGTACCCTAACTCTTTACAGAAAGCACACTGATTTTTCTTTAGATCTCTAAAACTGGCTTTGAACTTTGATCTACCATGATCATTTTCCCTTTCGACTGAGATTCTTGCCTCTTACCATCAAAGCTTCTGCCGATGTACTATTGGAGGACTCTTTTCCCTTCCTTCTTAATTCATGATTTATAAGAGTAGAAGAAACTTCATTATAGTCAAGGTATTATTTACCACTCATTAGGATGAGAACGAAGGTCTTGTAGTCCTTATCAGGAAGAGAACTCAAAGAATCATTGTCTTATCCTCCTCCTCGATCACCACATCCATGTTAGCTAAATACAAGAATCTTCTTGTAGTTATTCATGTGTTTACTAATCAATATATCTTTTTTCAATTGAAAGCGATAAAGCCTTCTCTTCAGGTGCAAGCGATTCTCTATGCTCTTGGTCAAATACTTGCTTTTTAGGATCTCCCATATTTTCTTCGTTGAAGTCTTGATCTTCACATGATACTTGGTATCTTGTGTTAAATAAGATCTTATGATGTCACACGCCGTTCTATTCATCTTGTCCCAGTTCTTTTCAGAAGTCTCCTCCGACTTTTCCTCCATACGTAGCGAATCTTCAAAGTTTGACGCTGTTAGCACGTCCATCACCTTACATCTCCATATGTCAAAATTGTTCGTGTTGGTCCAAAGGCCCATCACTCTAGTTTTGATGATGATCAACTCATGTAGTTATATTACTAATGATCTTGTGTTTAATTAGTTTCAGATTTGTGATCAAGATCTTAGTAGGTGTGTAGCTTCAACAAAGGATTTAAAGTCAAGTTTTGGAGCTAACACGGTTTGATTCAAGAGCTTGTGCATCAAGACCACATCAAGTACTCAAGAGGAGTCTAGCTCTATGGATCGTGTTTGGACCAAGTCAAGAAGATGAGAAGACTTCAAGTGAAGACTTCAAGATCAAGGCTTGTGTCTAGGTTTGTTTTTTTTTATAAGATTTTGTTTTTAGATAAAATGTAAAGGATAGAATAGCTGGTGGATTGCTCAAGTTACTATTTACACACACACTCTTGATATAGATATGTTTTCATAAAAGAATTTTATTTTAGAAAAATACGAAAAGAGTTTTCTTTTTGAAAAATACCGTTTTGATTTTTGGTATTCTAGTTTACATGTTTTAACCAAAACCGTATTTAGAGCTTAATCTCAAAAACATAGATATTTCACCATGTTTGTGTAGTGGATCAATTCCATACACTCTATGCTTTAAAAGTTGTTTAAATATTTTGTTTTTGTATTTGGAGAAGTTTGGAAGAAGTTTGGAAAAATAAATTTTGAAAAAATCAATTTTGGAAAAATACAGTTTTTGTTTTTAACCAAAATTTCTTAGTTACAAAATTAGTCCAAATTATTTGTAACATGCCTTAATTTTGTGCAAGCATGTTTGTTTATCAAAGTATATTGGTAAAACTATTTTTGTAGATTTTCTGTGAATTTATGGGATTTTATTTCAATCAAAATGTCAAACTTTTTAATCCCAGAAAACTGTTTCCTGGCTTCATCCAGTCGACCGGGACGGTCGACCGCACGACGTGCACAGACGTGCACGCCAGTCTGGCTGGAGGGCCGGTCGACCGGGACGGTCGACCGTCCAGAGAGCTCTGCTCTCTGGAAAGCCCCGGTCGACCGGGCCGGTCGACCGGACAGAGAGTCTGTTCTCTGTATCCAGGCCTCGGTCGACCGGGCCGATCGACCGCTGCCCCAACTGTCAGAATTCTGACCGTTGGCGGTCGACCGGGCGGTCGACCGTCAGGCCATCTGGCTCCCAACGGCTATTTTTTCTAACTCTATAAATTGGGGCATTTTGGGCTGTTTTCTCTAAGATTTCAAGAAGAGTTTTGGGCTAGTTTTTCCCACCTATTTCAGTGGTTATATCCACAAGTTTTAGAGCCAAATATTTCCAATCAAAAGGAGAGTTATCAAGAGTTTTAAAAGTGATTTTCTTGAGTTTTCCTCCACCATTTCAATCCTTATTTTCTCACAAACACTTGAGCAACCCATTGACATATTCATCCTATAGGAGTGTTCTTGTGAGATTGTTTTTAGGTGATCAAAGTGTTGTGATCATCAAAGACTTCATCATTTGCTTTGAGGAGGCGGACAAGTGTGTTCGCGGTGGTTTCGAGTTCGTGTGTGAACTCCTTGTTTAAGGTGCGGCCTCGGCGAGCTAGTGAGCTTGCGGTGTGTACGGACTAGGGAGTCCGAGAGCTTGTAGGTGTTGCGGCACCGAGTGATCTGGTGGGATCGATTATAGTGGAAATCCTTCAAGTGTGAAGGCAGAGATGTAGAGCAAGGGTGCTCGAACCTCGAAACAAATCTCCCGTGTTTGCGATTGCTCTCTCTATCTCTTTGTCTTTTTATCTTGCATACTTATATTGTCTTTATCTTTATATGCTTGATATTCATATTGTGCTTAATTGATATATGCTTGGGGATTGTTTGCTAACACTTATATTCAACCAAGAGAGCCAACGCGGCACCTCAACTCTTATTTAGAGGAATCTTGAGGAGTTAGTCCGGAGCCCTTCACGGGGAATTCGGCTACACTCTTTGTTATACGTGGTGTTTAGTTTAAGATTTTGTGTTTGCATCATAATAGTTTTAATTCCGCATTTAGTGACCATAAGATTAGTCATCACCTATTCACCCCCCCTCTAGGTGATTTACAATTGGTATCAGAGCCAAGTGCTCTTGATTTGGGTCTTACAACCTAGAGTTAAAGATCTTCATTTTTGGGTTAAATCACAAAATTTGTACACACACCATGGACTTCATGTCACCACCCACCTTTGACATTCTTAACATCCAAATTTGGAAGGTTAAGATGTCTTTGTACCTCAAAGGCCTAGGAATTCATGTTTATCTTGCTACCATTAATGATTCATATGTTAATAATAGCAAGTATATTGTGGCTAGCTCAAAAGCCATTCATGCTTTGAAGAGTATCCTAAATGATGAATATTTATGTAGGGTTTCTAATATTGATTCGACTTTTGTAGTTTGGAACACCATCGTCTCCCTCGGCGAAAAAGATCTATACTATGCGGGGAGCGACTCGGATGTTGGAAGCGACACCTCCAACATGTGCTACATGATCCAAGGGGATAACCCCCTTGAGGTAAACATCGAATCCGAGTTAGATGAAGATGTTGATATGTCCTATGATGAGCTTACATCTTTTTGTCAACAACTTCTAGAAAAATATGACATGCTTAGAAAAGATAATAAGAAAATGAAAAAGAATTTTGATTGCATGTTAAAAGAAAATGATTCTTTTAAAAATAAAATTGCATGTATTGAAAAAAGAAAAAGAAAATTTGAAAAAAGAAAATGTTTCCTTGCTTTCTAAATTAAATGATCTTTTTGAAGGAAACACCTCTTTGAAAAATAAAATTACTTTGGTGGAAAAACAAAAAGAAGTTGCTTTTCAAGAAAATACCTCTTTAAAGAGAAAAATTATTGAAAATGAAAAGAAAAAGTTTCTAAAAAGAATAAAAATGATTATCATTCTCACCATGCTTTACATGCCACCATTAATGATAGTGAGATTAATATTTTGAAAAATATGATTAATTGTTTGAGCTCAACCTTGAGCTCATGTGCATTTAACCATAAGAGATTGGAGTCTTTGTTTTCAAAGAAACAAGCTCCACATGTCCATGCACATCATTCTCATCATGCATATGCTTATGTTGCGCGTCATGCTCACACTCACACTTATATGCATACTAAGGTGTACAAATGTACACATTGTGGCCGCAAAGGCCATTTAGCAAAATTTTGTTTTGATAGGATACATCATATTGATTTTGCTAATAATAAAAATTTTTGGGTCCTTTACAAAGCTAACCCCAAGGACCCAAGAAAAAATGGGTACCAAAATCCCCACATTGTGTATTTGATGTAGGTGAGGGCTCTCACAAGACGTGAGAGATTTGGTGCCTTGATGGTGAATACACATGGATTTGATGAATACACATTTGATGCACCGCTATCAAGGAGGTTTGGTGGGATAACCACCATGTTTTGGAGATTTGGAGTATAGTTCTTTGGTTTGGTAACTATCTCTAAACTCCTAATTTATTTACATGCTTATTCATTTGTGATATCATATAGCATGTTCATGTTTTATTTATTTGTTTTTGTGCTTCTTGTGGTAAATACTTGTTTAAATGTAGTTTTTTTATCAAAACTTGTATTTATACATGTACAAATAGTGAGCAACAAATTGATTTATATATGTTTGCACTTTATTGTTCATTTGTACTCATTATATGCACATGTATATGCTAGTTTTGATGATTATCTCGTTTATACATGTTTTGCCTATTTTCATGGTTTACTTCATGTATATGCATTTTTATTCAAATCTAATAAATATACATCTATACCCTTTTTGAGTCTCTTGCCTTCATGCAAATTATATTATAGACTCTTTTTTTATGTTTGGGATATGTATGCATATTGTTAGGATTGGATAAAAACATACATATACCTTGAAGTTTGTTTTTAAATGAAAAATGAATTTTCATGTTTTGTCTAAAAAAAATTAATATTCATGAGCTTTATTGATTAATTTCATGGAAAATGCTAATTACATGATTTTTGAACATTCACACTTTATTTGTTTATTCATGACTTTGTTTCATGATTATTTTTGAGCTTTATAGACTTCGAATGTTGAATTTTGTGTATTGGTATAATTCATGAAAAACACATGTTTTGATGTTTTTGAAGGATCTTTAATTAGTTTTTCAAAAATTATTTTAACTAGTTATTTATTCTTCATTTGGTAGTTATGAGTTATATACTTGATCTCAATTGGTATTTTTATTTTGTATATACTCATATTTTGTTTCCTATATATGTATGTTTTCAATTTCAACTTATATCAATTTCTATTGATATCATCATTTCTCATACATATATATATGATTTTCGTGTGCTTGCTTGACAATTGGTTTACATATTTAAAAGCACATAGTTTATGCTAAGCTTACTTCAAATCTTGTTTTTCAATTGATTTTTCAATTGATATTTTTATAATAATGCATAAGCTTATAAGAAAATTGATCATTATTTTTAAATTGGTATCAATATGTTTCAAATTTATTATAAATTTCAATTGGTATCAAGATGTTTTACCTGTTTAAGAAAATTCAAAAAATTGTAATGTTTATTTACAATTGGTAAAATTTGACTACAATTGGTATCTTAAAATTTTGTTTATAAGATATCTTAAAATTTGATTTTCTAAAAGATCTCAAAATTTGTTTTCATTGAGAAAATTCAAAATTTTATTTTAATAAGCAAATTAAAAATATTTTGATTTGTATTGCCTATATGCAAGGGGAGCTTAACATCTCTTCTACGTATAAATTCATGTTGAGTGTATCTTATATTGAGGAGCTTGACAACTCTTCTTTATGCGGTACACGTGTGTAGGGGGAGCTTCACATCTCCTCTTATGCATTACAGATTATGTGTTATGTGAATTAGGGCTTGTCATCCCTTCTTCATGTAATGCATATATGTAGGGAAGCTAACTTAGCGTCTTCCTCTTCATGAATGTATATCGCATATAACCTTTTATTGATTTGAGTTTACCCCTTTATTGATTCTTTGTTTCGAACAAAAGGGGGAGAAGAATTTGTTTTGGTTTTGTTTTACTTTAACCCCTTTGTTGATGATTGACAACAAGGGGGAGAAGTATTTTAGTATATATGCATGTTTTCCTTACTTTATTCATAAAGTGGGAGTAGGATTTATGTTTATGCATATATGTTTTGTTTTGCAAATAGGAGAAAAAGAATTTTATGTGTTTTATGCTTGATTGGCATGTTTATCTCCTTACATTTGCATACATATTTATGTGCATTCATTGCATATTTATTTGTTTATTTGGTATGCATGAGTAAAGGGGGAGCTTCCTTGAAGCTTTACTTTAATCCATGCATATATAACTTCATGAGTTTTGTCATCATCAAAAAGGGGGAGATTGTTGGCCCAAAGGCCCATCACTCTAGTTTTGATGATGATCAACTCATGTAGTTATGTTACTAATGATCTTGTGTTTAATTAGTTTCAGATTTGTGATCAAGATCTTAGTAGGTGTGTAGCTTCAACAAAGGATTTAAAGTCAAGTTTTGGAGCTAACACGGTTTGATTCAAGAGCTTGTGCATCAAGATCACATCAAGTACTCAAGAGGAGTCTAGCTCTATGGATCGTGTTTGGACCAAGTCAAGAATATGAGAAGATTTCAAGTGAAGACTTCAAGATCAAGGCTTGTGTCTAGGTTTGTTTTTTTTTATAAGATTTTGTTTTTAGATAAAATGTAAAAGATAGAATAGTTGGTGGATTGCTCAAGTTATCATTTACACACACACACTCTTGATATAGATATGTTTTCATAAAAGAATTTTATTTTAGAAAAATACGAAAAGAGTTTTCTTCTTGAAAAATACCGTTTTGGTTTTTAGTATTCTAGTTTACATGTTTTAACCAAAATCGTATTTAAAGCTTAATGTCAAAAACATAGATATTTCACCATGTTTGTGTAGTGGATCAATTCCATACACTCTATGCTTTAAAAGTTATTTAAATATCTTGTTTTTGTAATTAGAGAAGTTTGAAAAAATAAGTTTTGAAAAAATCAATTTTGGAAAAATACAGTTTTTGTGTTTAACCAAATTTCTTAGTTACAAAAAAAGTCCAAATTATTTGTAACATGCCTTGATTTTGTGCAAGCATATTTGTTTATCAAAGTATATTGATAAAACTATTTTTGTAGATTTTCTATGAATTTATGGGATTTTATTTCAATCAAAATGTCAAACTTTTTAATCCCAAAAAACTGTTTCCTGGCTTCAGCTGGTCGACCGGGATGGTCGACCGCGCGACGTGCACAGACGTGCACGCCAGTCTGGCTGGAGGGCCGGTCGACCGGGACGGTCGACCGTCTAGAGAGCTCTGCTCTCTGGAAAGCCCCAGTCGACCGGGCCGGTTGACCGGACAGAGAGTCTATTCTCTGTATCCAGGCCTCGGTCCACCGGGCCGGTCGACCGCTGCCCCAACGGTCAGAATTCTGACCGTTGGCGGTCGACCGTCAGGCCATCTGGCTCCCAACGGCTAGTTTTTCTAGCTCTATAAATTGGGGCATTTGGGGGCTATTTTCTCTAAGATTTCAAGAAGAGTTTTGGGCTAGTTTTTCCCACCTATTTCAGTGGTTATATCCACAAGTTTTAGAGCCAAATATTTTCAATCAAAAGGAGAGTTTATCAAGAGTTTTAAAAGTGATTTTCTTGAGTTTTCCTCCACCATTTCAATCCTTGTTTTCTCACAAACACTTGAGCAACCCATTGACATATTCATCCTATAGGAGTGTTCTTGTGAGATTATTTTTAGGTGATCAAAGTGTTGTGATCACCAAAGACTTCATCATTTGCTTTGAGGAGGCGGATAAGTGTGTTCGCGGTGATTTCGAGTTCGTGTGTGAGGTGCGGCCTCGGCGAGCTAGTGAGCTTGCGGTGTGTACGGACTAGGGAGTCCGAGAGCTTGTAGGTGTTGCGGCACCGAGTGATCCGGTGGGATCGATTATAGTGGAAATCCTTCAAGTGTGAAGGCGGGGATGTAGAGCAAGGGTGCTCAAACCTCGAAACAAATCTCCCGTGTTTGCGATTGCTCTCTCTATCTCTTTGTCTTTATATCTTGCATACTTATATTGTCTTTATCTTTATATGCTTGATATTCATATTGTGCTTAATTGATATATGCTTGGGGATTATTTGCTAACACTTGTATTCAACCAAGAGAGCCAACGCGGCACCTCAACTCTTATTTAGAGGAATCTTGAGGAGTTAGTCTGGAGCGCTTCACGGGGAATTCGGCTACACTCTTGTGTTATACGTGGTGTTTAGTTTAAGATTTTGTGTTTGCATCATAATAGTTTTTAATTCCGCATTTAGTGACCATAAGATTAGCCATCACCTATTCACCCCCCCTCTAGGTGATTTTACAGTTCGTGCCATCAAATTACACCATGTCAAGCTTTAACGGATGACTATTCATGATATGCACCGCGGGTTGACTATTCTCGGTCATCTCCTCCAGTAGATCAAACAAAGTAGTGTGAAAATAGTTAGTGAAAAATAAATCTAAATAGACAAATATCATATCTTTACCTCCAAATGAAATTGTCAAACAGTTTCTAAAGCGATTTGCTCCACCCGACCGAAAACTCCCCGTCAAATACCTAGAAACTCGATACTAATTGAAGGACTTGAGTCACCATCCCAAAAGACTAGCCCTCTAAGTGAAATTGCTCAAATTCTTATATACCTAAGACTATCCTCATGTATAGCTGATGTAGGACTATTTGTTCGACCCAAATTTCAAAAAATACTAATTGTAAGGACTTGGGACACCATCCCAAAAGACTAGCCTTCGTGGTAGAGTTGCCCAAATCCTTATAAACCAAGATCTGAAAGTACAGCTAGAGGGAAAGTGAATAAGTGTAGTGCTAATCTAATGGTCAATAATGTAGAATTAAAAACTTTTACACTATCACAATAGATATCCAAAGAGTAAATCCGAATTCCCAGTGAAGAGCTCTAGAACTTCTCTCAAGATTCATCTTTTACAAGAGTTGAGGTGCTTCAATAGCTCTCTTGGATCAATACAAATATGAACACAAGAATAATACCAAGCATGTATAGATGAATAATAATAACAATGCAAGATATAAAGAGAGTAGAGTTTAGAGAGATAGCCAAATGCAAGCACAAGGATATGTTTCGAGGTTCAAGCACCAAGCTCTACGTCTTCGCCTTCACCGCGTGATGAATTTTCACTATCTCCACTTAGGACTCCACAAAGAATACAACCCCTACAGAGGTGAGCACAAACCTAGGCATAAGCCAATGCATAAAGCAAGTTACCTCTGCATAAGAGGAAAGGCACAAACCTAAAACACAAAGTAATGAAAAAGGTTTTACAACACTTGGTGACCACAAAGATTACAAATGACGTTTCTCATAATACAAGATCTTAGAGGATAGATTTTGTAATGAATAGCTTAAGCTTGTAAAGAAAACAAAGATTTTAAAAAAGAAGCAGAAAAGAAAACACTTAGAAAAACTTCTTGAATGATATAGAAATTGAAAAATTGAAAGTTGAATTCTCAAAACTTGTTTTCTTTGATTTTCCAAAAACTTCTAAACAAACGAGAAGATGTAGATTTTGAGGCCCAAAAACTTGTTTGAAAACTCAGTTGAATGTAGGAATAATAACTCTTGAAAATCTTATCTTAATTTTGTCCAAAACCCCTATATATAGGCCAATCAAAAACTAGTCGTTAGGCTCAAAACACAGGTCAGAAAAGGGGTGAATAGGTGTAGTGATAATCTAAGACAAATGATACGAAATTAAAAACTAATTGCTAACACACTAAGTGTATAACCAAGAGTGAGTCCGAATTTCTCATGAAGTACTCTGGAACTACTCCTCACGATTCCTCTGAATTATGAGTTGAGGTGCTTAAATAACTCTCTTGGTTCAATACAAGTGTGAGCACATAAACTATATCAAGCATGTATATGAAAATGAGCAAGTAATAACGATGCAAGATATAAAGAGAGAGAGAAAGATCCAAACACAAACACAAGGATATATTTCGAGATTCGAGCCACTGTTCTACGTCCCCGCCTTCACACAAAAGGATTTTCACTATGTCCACACAGGACCTTTCACAAAGGGACCTCCACCGCGAAATTACAACTCAACATCAGGACTACACAACTCTTCTCTTAAAAATTTATTCACCTCTTCACAAGAGGGAAGGCACAAAGCCAAACACAAAGTAAAGAAAGATTACAACTTGGTAATCACAAAGATCACAAACAACTCTTGGTAATCTTGAAAAATCACAAACAAATTTTCTTACAAAACAAAATCCTAAAGATAGATTTAGAATTGAGTAGCTCAAGTATGCGAGAAATCAAGTGTTTGAAAAAAACATAAATAAAATACTTGAGAAAAACTTCTTGATAAATATGAAATTGGAGAACAAAACTAAAATTTTCAAAGCTTTATTTCCTTTGATTTTCTAAAACTTTGAAAACAAAGGCCTAGAAAATATAGTCGTTTAGGCCAAAAACTCTTTTGAATATGGGCAAGAAGGCACTAGAAAACTGATAAAATTTCTCTTGAAAATCTTATGGAACACAACCCTTACAACCTTGATTTACCTCTTAGATTTTTTTTCTCAAAACATCATGCAAAACGTCATTGGTGTAAACATTGGGAGTACATCCCGTCCCCTTTATCTACAAAATTATAATTTAAGAAAAACTTAAATTTAATTGGAAGGTTGATGAGTTCTCAAGATTTCTCTTTTGGATATAAAAGGGAGAAATTTTGGCTTTGTAATTTAATAATTGAAAATTTAAGTTTTATACATTAAGGGTTCATGGGACTTCCTCTACCTTAACAAGAACCAATATTTTTCAACAACATCCGATGAAATTAGAGCTTATCAAAAAAAAAAAAAAAAAAAACACCCACCCCTTGCCTCTTCCATTGACATAATAATAGTGATTATAATCCTTATAATCAATTTTTTTTTATTGAGTTCATGCTCACATTATGTAGTTCATATGATTTATAATAAATTTGTACACAAAGGTCCATAATAGCTAGTTATTTATATGATTTTAGAATTATACATAAAGATATCTCCAACTAAACCACCAACATATTCATCTATCGATTGCTAGTATACAAACCAAGGATCAAGATGGGATTTTCATCATCAATTCAATATAAGCCCACCAATAAAAATAAAACCCATGAAAATTTCAAGGGAAGCAAGAAAATAAGTGGGGAGGAACTTGAGTTCAATAGATGGAAACCCCTTCATCTATTCAAGAATAACTATCACAAATTTGTTCAGATCTAGGTATAGTTGAAGAATCAATCATGAAATCTTAACCCAAGATGAGAATTTATTGAAATTGAAAATTGAAAAATAAACTTAGATCAAAAAAGGAGAGATCTCCCTCACGTGGGCTTTCACCATCGCCTGGCCGCGCCGTGCCGCCGCCTGGCCGACCGCGCCAGGCCTTCGGCGCATGGCCGGCCGCGCGCGAGCCCCCAGGCCCACAGTAGGGTGAGTGAGGGTGAGTAAGGGGGAGAGATAGAGAGGAAAATTTTCTTTTTAGGGAGAGATTTTGAGGGAAAATGGGATTTTAGGTTATGGTTTCATCTAGAGGAGAGGAAGGAGATGAAGCCCTCTTTCATTCTCTCCCCCTATAATATGAAAGAATATAATTATTCTGTTAAATAAATTAATAAATTATTTTCTCTCTCTTCACTTCTTTCAAGTATATCATGGCCTTACACCTCAACTTCACCAAGATCCATCATATCTTGGCCTTCTATTATCCTCACCTACTCCTTCCACTAACACTAAGAAATAATATGATAGTATTTTGTTTGCATTTGATTATTAATTATTATTATTATTTTCTTTGTATATACGAAATATACTCATGCACTATGTATGTGTATATATATACCAACAAGCATACCCACATATACACCCCACTCATTTATACATACAAAATTGTTTATACACTTATCCCTTGAAATTATCTTTTTCATTTCTCTAAAAAATTGCTCCATTAATTTTAAAATATATATTAAAAAAATAAGGAAATTTTCTATCACTGACTTGATAATTCTGTCAAATCTCATTACTCAAGTATTATAAATTAAAACCAAGATATAAAATCGAGATGTTACAGTTCTTACCCCCTTACAGAAGTTTCGTCCTCGAAACTTGTCACTTAAAATGAGCGAGTATAAAATTTTCACGTTTCTCTAACGTATCACAAAATCTCTCTTTGATGCAACACCTCTCTAGATCATTTATTATCTCTTGATCAATTATACACTATATCTTACGATCCAAATTATTCTTAATTCACTTGATATTTTAATCATTTTCTTACTCCAGTGTTTCATACCACTAGCAGCTCATACTGAGGGCTCACACTCCTAACAGAGCACCCCCAAATCATGGCATGTGGGTACCATAATCCGAATATAAGGCAGTGAACAAATATCTTGCGTTCAAGATTAGTTATTCACATAAAAACTTCTACTCTACTTTAAATCCCCTATATCAAACAATACAATCAAGTACATGCAAAACACACATACATACATATCATCCATGGCAATCAGTCCTAACAGTCAACCCTCTTCTATAACCACTACTCTAACTCTAGTTTCTATCCCACATCCTTAGCTCTGATATCAACTGTAACGGTCCCAGATTCTAATAATCTCAATTAACATAAACATTTATTTGATCAACAGATTATCATAATCATCTCTAATGTTCTTGAAAATTTCGCGCAGCACCTCGTTTAAAAATACTGAACTGTCCTAATATACAGTTCAAGTCACAATAATTTCGGCTAACATCAGCCTACTTAATCTGAATCCACATATAAATCAAACTCAATAATCACCCATGCAATCATAAAATATTTCAGCTCACATTGGCCTACTTATTCTCCAAATAAAAATTTCAGCTTGACTTCGCCTATTTATAAGGAAACAAGAGAACATACGCTCGAGAGTACCCCTCTTGACATCCACAATATAACACAAAACAACCATAACTTTAACTCACCACCATACTCACAATCTAACTTACCTTCATACATACCTATCTCATAGGAATAACACAAGCAACTAATATACATTGAGTAGGATCATGAGCATATACAACAAGAACTAAAATTACATCATTAATGCAATTATTATAAGCAATATTCTTAGCAAAACGTCCAAAATATGAATTTGCTCCTCCTTTAAGCTGCAAGCTGAAACATAAGACTGTGAGGAAGTGAGCTCGACAGCTCAGTGAAAAGAGTTAAAGAATTTCAAGGAAATGATGAACATAATCAATAAGAAGCATGGTTATCCAAGTAATGAAGGTATATCAGGAAGAATATGGAAAATATAAAATAGATGACATCTCGTGATTTAGTACTCAAGACAATGGTGTCCAAATTCTTCGGGGACGATCAGACTCTTATGGTCATTGATTCCCCATTTTCTTTCTCAAGTTTTCATTGAACATATAATAGATCTATGAGTTGTATAAAATAATTTTGTTTAGTTATCCATCTTATTACCGAATTGATCTTATGTATACATATATATTACACACATATCATGTATTTTCTCCATGGTGATATACTAAACACAATAACTAAATTGTAGGTGTAAATTTATGTGTTTAGATAACACACGCATTACACAACACATATGTATATCATATATATCATATCACCCTTCACATACCACAGGAACACATCATACTTTGCAACATTCACAAGTCATGCTTAATGAGATACATTATATATTACTCATATGCACATATAGTTCATACATGAAGTGTGAAATTCTCCGTCTTCTCCCTCCTACCGGTTCCTGCCCGGTCTCTTCCTCTATAAATATACATATATAATAATAATACCGTCTTTCCCCTCCTACTGGCTCCCGCCCTGCCCCTTCCTCAATATATATACAAATAGGTATAAAATAGTAACACCCATCTTTCCCTTCCTACCGGCTCACGCCTGGCCCCTTCCTCCATATATATATAAAGTAACACCGTCTTCCCCCTCTTATCGGCTCCCTCCCGGCCCCTTCCTCCACACACACACAACAGATATATATATATATATATATATTATATATATATATATATATATATATATAATATATATATATATATATATATATAAAGTAACACCATCTTTCCCCTCTTACCGGCAACTGCCCGGCCCCTTCCTCCATATATATACAATGAATGCAATGGACATATATGAAAAAACACCTAGAGGGGGGGTGAATAGGTGTGATTGCTAATCTTAAAAATTTTAACTCTCTAAATGCGGAACCTAAAACAAGTGAGGCTCAACTTAGTACAATTCAACAAGTGTAGCCGAATTCCTCTTGCGAGGCTATGGACTAAACTCCTCTTGATTCCCCTTGATATGGGTTGAGGCGCTATGTGAAGCTCTTGTTGGATGAGTACGGGATTGGCACACACAAATATGAAATGGATGATATGAAGAATGATGCAAACACAATGATATATGGCAAGAATTACAAGCAAGCAAATAGTAGCACAAGAGATTTAAACAATATCACAAGTATGCAATAGAAAGCAATAAGGAGCTATTGAAAAGTAAAGCAAGAATTAGACGCAAAGGCAATCGCAAACAAAGTGATTTGTTTCGAGGTTCGAGCCACCGCTCTACTCCCCGCCTTCACCTCCGT
Source organism: Agave tequilana (assembly GCA_038442645.1). Classification (NCBI taxonomy): domain Eukaryota; kingdom Viridiplantae; phylum Streptophyta; class Magnoliopsida; order Asparagales; family Asparagaceae; genus Agave; species Agave tequilana. The sequence goes on along the minus strand of JAVJIF010020130.1, from coordinate 12,532 downwards.
GAAGAGTTTCCACTATCCACCGAGGACACCTTTACAATTTGGTCTACCGAAGACCGAGCACCGAGCTCCACGAGTACAAAGGACCTCTACCGAAGAGGTTGCTCCACAAGGAAAGGATTACAAGAACAAAGTGATCACAACAAGATCACTACACTTTTTCTCAAACTCTTTTACAAACACTCTCACTTCTATTACAATTTCACTATAGAATGAGTATTGAATTTTTGGCTCTATGAAGTGTGGTGAGAAAAACTTTCAGTTGTAGAGTGATATTAGTAATCAAACACAACTGAAAAACAAGCTCAAAAAAAAAATTGGAATGAAAGCTTTAAACTCTTTTCTTTTCTCTTTTGAAAACAACACAAACTTGAGGATTTCTTAGTGATATGCAAGAGAGACTTCTCCTCTATTTATAGGGTTAGAAATAGGTTAAAAACAATTTCTTTACACCTAATTTGACCTGCAAAAGCTCCCCAACAACTCTCCGAAAATCTGTTAAAGCTGAAAACAAAAACAGTTTTTCAGAATAGCCCAAAGAGGAAAGAGCCGTTAGGCTATTGCAGGCTTGGCGGTCGACCGGTCCGGTCGACCGCAAGGCCAGCTGCAAAGAGCCGTTGGCTCTCGGTCGACCGGTCCGGTCGACCGTCCCAAAAGAGGAAACACAGTTTCCTTCTTCCGGTCGACCGGTCCGGTCGACCGAAAAAACCTGTGAGCAATTTGCTCTCCGTCGGTCGACCGGTCCGGTCGACCGACAGACATGCACAAACAGTGCATGTCCAGACACATCGCCGGTCGACCGGGCCGGTCGGCCGAGTTGCCTGAAACTGAAAACTGGGCTGGTTGAGTTAGAAAAATTTTGAGAAATATTTTAAAAATATATATAGCTAAGTATTATGCAGAAAATAGTTTATACACATGTTTTATACAAGATTTTCAAGATATAAAGCTTTTGGTACATGTATATATAAACTAAGGCATAAAACTTAGAAATAACCATTTTCAAAACATAGGAAATATATGAAACAAGTGTGTGTGCAAATCCTAGAGCCAAATTTCATATACTCAAACTTTAACATTCTATTTCTTACAATATTTCTAAGGACTTCAAGATCTTCAATAGGCTTCTTCATATAATCTTCAACACTTGTTCCTTGAGCCTAATTGGAGTTGACTTGAGTCCAAATCCTTGTATTTGTGAGAAAAGACTTCTAGAATGAATAGAAATCTGAAACACACTTAAACAACAAATGTTATTAGTACAAATAACTAATATGTTTTGTAATCATCAAAATACACTAATCATGGGTGATTGTAACCTTGGGCCAACAATCTCCCCCTTTTGATGATGACAAACATATGGGTTATTTAAATAAACATGGAAGAGGAGTTTGAAAAACTCCCCCTCAAATAATGCTATGTATAAAAATTTGACCTATGTATAAAAATTTGACTATGGAAGCACAATACATAAGCATTCAAGGCAAAATAGTTTTGTCAAAAACTTAAATAAACAAACTTAACAACTCAAACAAATTCAAAATATCAAACTCTTAAACTTATTCTCCCCCTTTTTGTCATACATCAAAAAGGGTTAAAATACCAATTTAAAAAAAAATTTATTTTTAAGAATCCATAATGCAAACATTCAACTCACCACAAATAAATGAAAATCTAGCATAGTCTAATGGTTTAGTAAAAATATCGGCAAGTTGAAAATCGGTAGAAACATATTCAATAACAATATCACCTTTCTCATAATGATCTCTAAGAAAGTGATACCTAATGTCAATGTGTTTGGTTTTACTATGTTGATTTGCATTCTTTGTCATGTGAATAGTACTAGTATTATCACAAAATATTTTAACATGATCAAAGTGTAAATCATAGTCAAGGAGAGTATGTTTCATCCAAAGAACTTGTGCACAACAAGCTCCGGCTGCAACATACTCCGCCTCGGCGGTTGATAGGGCTACCGAATTTTGCTTTTTGGAAGACCAAGATATAAGACAATTACCTAAGAATTGACATGTTCCACTTGTGCTCTTCCTATCTACCCTACAACCCGCATAGTCGGCATCCGAAAAACTCTTCATTTCAAATAATCCGGTTTTAGGATACCACAAACCCATTTCAATAGTGCCCTTAAGGTATCTAATTATGCGTTTAAACCGCAATTATGTGAGATTCTTTAGGATAAGATTGAAAACGTGCACAAAGACAAACGGAAAACATAATATCCGGCCTACTAGCCGTCAAATACAATAAACTACCTATCATGCTTCTATAAAGTTTAATGTCTACACTTTTACCTTGTTCATCCTTGTCAAGCTTTGTAATTGTTGCCATGGGAGTTTTGCTTACTTTCGATCCTTCAAGCCCAAACCTTTTGATTAGTTCCTTTGTGTACTTGGCTTGATTGATGAAGATCCCATCCTTCTTTTGCTTGATTTGGAGTCCAAGGAAATAGTTGAGTTCCCCCATCATAGACATTTCGAATTCATCCTTCATGCATGATTCAAAAGCTTTGCAAAGAGATTCATTAGTAGAACCAAAAATAATATCATCCACATAAATTTGCACAATAAGAATATCCTTTTCTACATGTTTTGTAAATAAAGTTGTGTCAATTTTACCTTTCTTAAAACCATTTGAAATCAAAAATGAAGAAAGTCTTTCATACCAAGCCCTAGGGGCTTGTTTTAAACCATAAAGAGCTTTATCTAATTTAAAATAAAATCCGAATGTGTAGGATCAACAAACCCGGGTGGTTGTTCAACATACACCTCCTCTTCAATAAAACCATTTAGAAAAGCACTTTTAACATCCATTTGAAATAATTTGAAATCTTTATATGAGGCAAATGCTAGTGTCATCCGTATGGCTTCAAGCCGTGCTACGGGTGCAAAGGTTTCTTCAAAATCGATCCCTTCGATTTGAGTGTAACCTTGGGCAACTAACCTAGCCTTGTTTCTAACTACATTACCCGATTCATCCAACTTGTTCTTAAAGATCCACTTAGTACCAATTGTTGGTCTATCGTAGGGCCTAGGAACAAGGTGCCAAACTTGGTTGCGCTCAAATTGATTGAGCTCCTCTTGCATGGCTAGCAACCAATATGAATCGGCCTCGGCTTCGAGGACATTTATGGCTTCAATATGAGGAATGAATGCATAGTTTCCACAATAGTCATGAAGTCTAGAGCGAGTAGTTACCCTTTTTGATACTTCACCTATGACGAGGTCCTTGGGATGATGTGGATTGTATCTCCAATCCTTTGGTAGTGGTTGAGTAGGCTCCACCTCATGTGTTTGATTTTCATTTCCTTGTGCCTCTTCCACCTTAGCTTCGCTTCCTTCATCATCCTTTGGTTTGTCTCCCATAGTAGAAGCATCCTCCAAGGTCACTTTCTCCAAACCTTCATCCAATGCATCTATTTCTACAACATTCTTAACAAACTTGTTAGATTCCTCAAACTTAACATGAATAGACTCTTCAATAGTCAATGATGATCTAATGAAAACTCTATAAGCCTTACTAGTGTTTGAGTAACCTACAAAAATAGCCTCATAAGATCTAGCATCAAACTTTCCTAAATTATCTTTTGTATTTAAAATAAAACATTTGCATCCAAAAACTTTGAAATAAGAAACATTTGGTTTTCTAGAAAAATACATTTCAAAAGATGTTTTAGTAGTATTTTTACATAAGAAAACACGATTTGATATATAGCATGATGTATTAACGGCCTCGGCCCACAAATAATGTGGTAGACCGTATTCACTAAGCATTGTCCTAGCCATCTCTTGCAAAGTTCTATTTTTCCGTTCAACTACTCCATTTTGTTGTGGAGTTCTAGGACAAGAAAGTTCATGCTTTATTCTATATTCATCACAAAAAGTGGTAAAGGGTTGGTTAATGAATTCACCTCCTCTATCACTTCTTATTCTCAAAATCGAAACATCTTTTTCCTTTTCAACTCTTTTCTTAAAAGTTTGGAAATACGAAAATGCTTGGCTTTTGTGTTCAAGAAAGAAAACCCAAGTAAACCTTGAAAAATCATCAACCAAAACATAAGCAAATCTATTCCCACTTAGACTTTTGGTTTGTGTAGGGCCAAAAAGATCCATATGGATTAACTCCAAAGGACGTGATGTCATGATATCCTTAATTGACTTGAAAGAAGACTTAGTTTGTTTCCCAAATTGACATGCGTCACAAACTCGGTCCTTTTCAAAATTCAAGCAAGGAATACCTTTCACCATTTCCTTTGTGTTTAACCTAGAAATGTGATCAAAAGAAATATGCCCTAATCTCCTATGCCACAACCAAGAGTCATCATCGAGGGCTTTCAAACAAGTAATATTACAAGACATGTTTAACATATCAATCATATAAACATTACTTTCACGAAAACCGGAAAATACACAAACATTAGAAGTTCTATCAATTACTTTACAAGCAACATTATCAAAAACAATATCAAACCTTTATCACAAAGTTGACTAACACTCAAGAGATTATGCTTGAGGCCATCAACTAAAACTACATTTTCAATTAAAGGAGAGGTGCCAAGTTTTACATTACCAATACCGATGATTTTACCCTTGGCGTCATCTCCGAAGGTGACGGTGCCACCTTCATGATATCTTGATAGGGTTGCAAAGTTGTTGATGTCCCAAGTCATGTGCCTTGAGCAACCGCTATCAAGATACCACAATCCTCTACGTCGTTGGGATTTGGAAAGTACCTACATCATTTAACATAATTGTTGATTTTGGTACCCAAACTTTCTTGGGTCCTTTAAAGTTAGTGCCTCGAACCCAAACATTATGACGTGATACGTTTAATCTATCATAGCAAAAATTGGCTAAGTGCCCTTTTCGTCCACAATGTGAACATGAGAACACTCTACCATACATGAATGCATGATGTGTATGTGTAGTGTGAGCATATTTTGGGGTTTTGCCATGTTGTTTAGGTTGTGTAGCATGAACATGAACATGAGCATGAGCATTTTTCTTTGGGGCTTGTTTCTTAGGAAACATAGCCTCAATTTTCTTCTTGTTAAACTCACAATTTTTCAAAACAACACTTAATGAGTCTAATCTTTCCTTAAGCATAGAAACTTCATTAGAATCAATTAGTGGGGCCTTACCTTTGCAAGAAATCTTATATTTTTCAAAATCATTTTTGGTAGTGGCCAAAGTGGAAATCAAATCATCTTTTTCCTTTGTAAGAGTAAAAACTTGAAGACTTAAAGATTCATTATCCTTTTTCATTTTAAGATACTTTTTCTTTAAGAAATCATAGTTTTGTGACAACTCAACAAAAGCCTCTTCTAACACATCCATAGAAAGTTCATTATCATGAGAAGGGGAAGAGGTTACCTTGCTTGTGCCTTCATTAGCCATGAAGCACATGTTGGGGTGTCTATTTCTTCCTCGGATTCGGTCTCCGAATCCAAGTTGCCTTCATAGCCTTCTTCTTGTAGGGCTTCTTTGATGTGGAGGGCTTAGCTTTGTCCGGACACTCCGCAACAATGTGTCCGGGCTTTTGGCAATTGAAACAAGTGATCCTTCTTTCTTCTTTGCCTCCTTGCCATCTCTTCTATCTTGGTACTTCGCCTTGTTGTACATCCTCCGGACATTCTTAACAAGGAGTGAGAGCTCCTCATCATCTTCTTCTTCATCGTCTTCATCGGAGTGTGTAGCTTGACTCTTGAAGGCGATAGTCTTCTTTTTGGAAGGAGCCATATCCTCCCTAGCTTTCCTTTCCATCTCATGGGTTTTGAGGTTCCCAATGAGACCTATAAGCTCCATCTCTTCATTGTCGTTGAGTTCCTTCAAGGTTGCTGCTTTAACTTCCCATGAAGGAGGAAGAGCTCGGATGATCTTCCTTACTCTTTGATCATTGTTGATATCTTCACCTAAAGAAGAGAGTCCATTAGTAATCTTGGTAAATCTTGTAACCATATCATCTATGGTTTCATTTCTTGCATGCTAAATGTTTCATATTGAGACCGAAGAAGGTCAATCTTAGCCTTCTTTACTTGTGAGGTCCCCTCATGTGTGACTATCAAGTGTGACCAAATCTCATATGCGGATTTGCAATGGATAACCCTAGAAATGTCATCATCATTAAGGGCTTGTAGAAGTGCATAGTGAGCTTTGGCATTGGCATCGAATTCCTTAGTCTCTATTTCGGACCAAGTGGATTCGTCACCGGGGGGTACACTAAAGGACTTAGTCACGGCTTTTGCAACTCGGCTACCTAGAGATTGCAAAAACACGGTCATCTTAACTTTCCATATGGGAAAGTTAAGTCCATCAAACTTAGGAGGGGTCTTAATTCCATCGGCCATTTTTACTATATGAATATGAATGAAATGATTAGCAAATTAGGATCTTCTCTAAGGTTGTTAAACCAAATCCTAGAGTCCAAGCTCTGATACCAATTGAAAAAACACTTAGAGGGGGGGTGAATAGGTGTGATTGCTAATCTTAAAAAATTTTAACTCTCTAAATGCGGAACCTAAAACAAGTGAGGCTCAACTTAGTACAATTCAACAAGTGTAGCCGAATTCCTCTTGCGAGGCTCTGGACTAAACTCCTCTTGATTCCCCTTGATATGGGTTGAGGCGCTATGTGAAGCTCTTGTTGGATGAGTACGAGATTGGCACACACAAATATGAAATGGATGATATGAAGAATGATGCAAACACAATGATATATGGCAAGAATTACAAGCAAGCAAATAGTAGCACAAGAGATTTAAATAATATCACAAGTATGCAATAGAAAGCAATAAGGAGCTATTGAAAAGTAAAGCAAGAATTAGACGCAAAGGCAATCACAAACAAAGTGATTTGTTTCGAGGTTCGAGCCACCGCTCTACTCCCCGCCTTCACCTCCGTGAAGGGTTTCCACTATCCACCGAGGACGCCTTTACAATTTGGTCTACCGAAGACCGAGCACTGAGCTCCACCGAGTACAAAGGACCTCTACCGAAGAGGTTGCTCCACAAGGAAAGGATTACAAGAACAAAGTGATCACAACAAGTCACTACACTTTTTCTCAAACTCTTTTACAAACACTCTCACTTCTATTACAATTTCACTATAGAATGAGTATTGGATTTTTGGCTCTATGAAGTGTGGTGAGAAAAACTTTCAGTTGTAGAGTGATATTAGTAATCAAACACAACTGAAAAACAAGCTCAAAAAAAAAATTAGAATGAAAGCTTTAAACTCTTTTCTTTTCTCTTTTGAAAACAACATAAACTTGAGGATTTTCTTAGTGATATGCAAGAGAGACTTCTCCTCTATTTATAGGGTTAGAAAATAGGTTAAAAACAATTTCTTTACACCTAATTTGACCTGCAAAAGCTCCCCAACAACTCTCCAAAAATCTGTTAAAGCTGAAAACAAAACAGTTTTTCAGAATAGCCCAAAGAGGAAAGAGCCGTTAGGCTATTGCAGGCTTGGCGGTCAACCGGTCGGTCGACCGCAAGGCCAGCTGCAAAGAGCCGTTGGCTCTCGGTCGACCGGTCCGGTCGACCGTCCCAAAAGAGGAAACACAGTTTCCTTCTTCCGGTCGACCGGTCCGGTCGACCGAAAAAACCCTGTGAGCAATTTGCTCTCCGTCGGTCGACCGGTCCGGTCGACCGACAGACATGCACAAACAGTGCATGTCCAGACACATCGCCGGTCGACCGGGCCGGTCGGCCGGAGTTGCCTGAAACTGAAAACTGGGCTGGTTGAGTTAGAAAAATTTTGAGAAATATTTTAAAAATATATATAGCTAAGTATTATGCAGAAAATAGTTTATACACATGTTTTATACAAGATTTTCAAGATATAAAGCTTTGGGTACATGTATATATAAACTAAGGCATAAAACTTAGAAATAACCATTTTTAAAACATAGGAAATATATGAAACAAGTGTGTGTGCAAATCCTAGAGCCAAATTTCATATACTCAAACTTTAACATTCTATTTCTTACAATATTTCTAAGGACTTCAAGATCTTCAATAGGCTTCTTCATATAATCTTCAACACTTGTTCCTTGAACCCAATTGGAGTTGACTTGAGTCCAAATCCTTGTATTTGTGAGAGAAGACTTCTAGAATGAATAGAAATCTGAAACACACTTAAACAACAAATGTTATTAGTACAAATAACTAATATGTTTTGTAATCATCAAAATACACTAATCATGGGTGATTGTAACCTTGGGCCAACAATATACATATATATGTACACAAGTAATCATCAGTTTATCACAATACGAAAAGTCAATCATTATTATACAGTTTGCTTCCTAGTTCATCAATTTGTTTTTCAAAGAATGTTTGTGGTTCACGGTATATGAGTGTATATATGTAATTCGCAAGTCGGCAGTGTAGTGATATATGCACGTCATTATTATTGGTCGAGTTCTCATTCACATGATTAGTATCCAACTCTCTTGATTATGTTACTTATATATATATATATTATATTATATATATATATATAATATATATATATATATATATATATATAATATATATATATTATATATTATATATATATATATATATTATCACCAACATGTCACACGCGATCAAGATCATAAATTTTTCAATGTGCACGTAATTTCAAACATATATGCTAATCACATCCATAACAATCATTTATTACACATTAAATATTTACTAATGCCCTCAACATAACTGTTATTAAAGATAGCTAAGCAACATCTTACTAATGCCCTCAACATAACTGTTATTTAATTACACATTAAATATTTACTAATGCCCTCAAGTAGGTCACACCTAAGCAACATCTTTTATTTCAATTCATCAAACTTTTACATATAATCAAGGGTATATTAATTCTCTAATTTAACTTTAATTCAGTAGTTATTAATCAATCAACAACCATCAAATTTTAACCTTTTAAGGATTAATGAATTCTTCAATCTTCATTGGCCTGTTGTGTATAATAATAATTAGTGTCATAGTTAGATTCAATTTTTCAATGTTCATATGTTATTTGCTACACATTGGTTATCATCAGAGTCAATTGATTAAATTCATGGTCAAGCCCTATTCTTCTTACTATTCGAGCTTAATTTAGTTAGGAGTTCTAGTTCACTCGTTGACACATGTATTCAACTAATGATTATTTCATCAAATATAATATAATGCAAACTATCATTTGGATACCGTTGCCCAAGTTGATTTGTCTTATTTTTCATTCGTGTTCCCAAGATAAATTCTGAGAGTTCCTAAAGTATCAGTTATTTAGGAACTCATCAATTTGATCTATATACAATTTTATTCTTTTGTCTTGATGTTCATATTTGTCATGAAGCTTGCAATTACCCAACATCTAATAATTAACCCTCGCCCACTTGTCCTACGAGTCCCAACATCAATCCATTAAGTTTCCTGAGAATCGATGACCCTCCAATCTTTGTTAAAATAAATAGATTTTAGATATAACTGGTCCATCACCCAATTTCAGATATTGGGTTAAGTATTAACTGTTAAAGGTGCATGTTAATCATATATAAGCTCAGTTGTACCCAAAGCTCAACCCTTAATTAGGGTCGGATTTCTCATTTGATTGATGATTAGTTTTCAATTATATTTAATTTTGGTGATCTGATTATTAGGTCTCATTAACGACTCTACCACATTTCTACATCATAAATGCTCACTTATGTGCGCCCTAGAGTAATCCTATATTCTCATAAAAGTTTGGGTATACCAACCCAAAAATTCCCCACAATAGGGTACCTGATAGCAGTATTCAAAATTCAATATTTAGCTCTCTATATTCCTATGAAAATTTTTGCAAAGCATGGTGTTTGTCGGTAACCACTGATAATAACTCCTGAGAAGACTTTCTTAGTAATTTCATGTAATAGATAACATATCCCACGTTCCATATAAAGGCATATTTGAGTTAATTATGATTGGAGGTGGATCTCAAGAGCTTCCATGAAAATACAAAAGGAAAGGAAGGGATACACATCCTATTATGTATTATGCCTCTACGAGAGTTGAAATGAGATTTGGCAGTATCGAAAGGATAACTGATTTCATATCTGATATCACAGGATTCAAATTTGAATTCCTATATGAACTCATAATGGGGCATAATAAGAAGCCAACTCTCGACTATGGATTATGAATCACGACTAAATATCATTTTAAAGTGCACCGAGCAATGACCATACCTATAACGATTTCTTAAATTCAGAACTTCACTCGTCATAGTTGTAAAGGGTTTTTATCAGGTGATTGAACTCCAATAAGGTCTAAGGTAAGACATCATTATTAGATAGGTGCTTATTCTTTTTTCTCGCGGAATTCACTATGATCAACCAAGAAATCTTAAGCCTGATCAAGTGTTGCAGTAGGGAGTCACTTGAATGTTTTACTTTTTAACACATGTGATGCATGCGACACTATTATAATGAAATTAAGAGCCTAAAAAAAATTAAGAAGTACAAATGATCAATTGAATTAAAGGATTAAAATGTGAATTTATTGAGCAAAATGCATACCCCAATTAGTCACCTTGTCAAGCGGATGACAATATCAAATAGTTATGGAATTAGAATAAACTTGAGCTAAGTATAAAATCATGGCCCGATTATGTGCATGGATGCTCATGATGTCTTATCGGGTTTTCCTAAGACTTGATAGATTAAAGATAAGATTGGAGGAGATTAATTTAATTAACAAAGCATAGGCAAATTGAAGAATATGAGAGTTCAAACGTAAAGATTCTTCCTTACATGATCGAGATATCTTTGGGGCTTTCATGACTTATCTCACTAGTATGCAACTTTCAGGTATGGTTTACCCAAGTCTTCTATTATAAATTCCTGCACTTTTAATCATCTCTTTTACCTCTCAGATTTTTTTTCTCAAAACATCATGCAAAACGTCATAGGTGTAAACATTGGGAGTACATCCCGTCCCCTTTATCTATAGAATTATAATTTAAGAAAAACTTAAATTTAATTGGAAGGTTGATGAGTTCTCAAGATTTCTCTTTTGGATATGAAGGAGAGAAATTTGACTTTGCAATTTAATAATTTGAAATTTTAAGTTTCATGCATTAAGGATTTATGGACTTCCTCTACCTCAACAAGAACCAATCTTTTTCAATAACCTCCGATGAAATTAGAGCTTATCAAAAAAACACCCACCCCTTGCCTCTTCTATTGACATAATAATAGTGATTATAATCCTTATAATCAATTTTTGTAGATTGAGTTCATGCTTACATTATGTAGTTCATATGGTTTATATCAATTTGTACACAAAGGTCCATAATCGCTAGTAATTTATACGATGTTAGAATTATACATAAAGAGAACTAAACCACCAACATATTCATCTATCGATTGCTAGTATACAACCAAGGATCAAGATGGGATTTTGATCATCAATTCAATATAAGCCCACCAATAAAAATAAAACCCATGAAAATTTCAAGAGAAGCAAGAAAATAAATGGGGAGGAACTTAAGTTTAGTAGATGGAAACCCCTTCATCTATTCAAGAATTACTATCACAAATTTTTCAGATCTAGTATAATTGAAGACTCAATCATGAAATCTTAACCAAGATGAGAATTTATTGAAATTAAAAATTGGGAATGAACTTAGATCAAAAGAGGAGACATCTCCCTCACATGGCCTTTCACCATCGCCTGGTCGCCGCTATGCTGCCTGGCCGGTCGCGCCAGGCCGCCGGCGCCTGGCCGCTGGCGCCTGGCCGGCCGCGCGCGAGCGAGCCCCCAGACACGCAGTAGAAGGGGGTGAGTGAGGGTAGGGGGGAGAGAGAGGAAAAATTTTTTTTTAGGGAGAGATTTTGAGAAGAAATGGGGTTTTAGGTTATGAGTTTTCATCTAGAGGAGAGGAAGGAGATGAAGCCCTCTTTCATTCTCTGTCTCCCATAATATGAAAGAATATAATTATGCTATTAAATAAATTAATAAATTTTTCTCTCTTCACTTCTTTCAAGCATATCATGGCCTTAAATCTCATCTTCACCAAGATCCATCGAATCCTGGCTTTCTATTATCCTCACCTACTCCTTCCTCTAACACTAGGAAATAATACTATAGTATTTTTTGCATTTGATTATTTATTATTATTATTATTATTTTCCTTGTACATACACAATATACTCATGCACTATGTGTGTGTGTGTACCCACAAGCACACCCACACAGACACCTTACTCATTTATGCATACTAATTGTTTATACACATATCCTTTGAAATTATCTCTTTCATTTCTCTGAAAAATTGCTCTATTAAATCTTAAAATATATATTAAAAAATAAGGAAAATTTTCAACATCGTCTCGATAATTCTGTCAAGTCTCATTACTCAAGTATTATAGATTAAAACCAAGATATAAAAATTGGGATGTTACACCTCTTCACCGTTGCAACTTATCATATCACTCCTCTTCGTCGCGTGTAGTTGGTGTCACGACTTATGAAGGACTTGGGGCACCAT